>CM021109.1:554069432-554119890 GCA_007115665.2 Sequoiadendron giganteum | reverse complement strand
CTCTCTCTTCCACCAAAATTCACTCTACATCTCTCTGTCTAGCCTACCCCTATATACCTTTTTTCCTCCCCCTCTCTCTTTCCCTCTCTCAATCTATCTACCTTCCTCATTACACCTCTACTTCTCTCTATCACCTCTCTCTCTCCCCCTTCCCTCTTTACTTTCTTTCTCTATATATCACCTCTCTCTCCTTAAATATCCCTCTCTCCCTCCTCTCTCTCTATCTCACCTATCTCTTCTTCCCTCTCTCCTCCATTATCTACTTCCCTTTATCTCCCCTCCCTCTCATACCTCTCTCTCTCTCTATTTCACTCTCTCACCTCTCTCTAAATCCTTATCTCTCCCTCAATCCCTACCTCTCCATCCATCTCTCCTTCCCTCTCCACTTCTCTATATCTCCCTTTACTCTCTCTACCTACCTCTCTCTCTCCATTCATACATCTCCCTACAACTCTCCTTACCTCTCTACTTTTCTCTACCTACCTATCCCTCTATACCCCATTCTCTCTTTCTCCCTCTCTCTATCCTTCCCTCTCTCAATCTATCCACCTTCCTTCTTCTCTCTCTAACTTCTCCCTCCTTCCCCTCTCTCCTTCCCTCTCTACTCTATCTCTATCTCAACTCTCTCTACCTACATATATATCTCTCCCTCATCTCTCTCTCTCTCTCCTACCCCCTCTCCCTCTCCCAAGTCTCTATCTCTCTCCCCTCTACCCTTAACCCTTAAAACCCTCTACCCTCTACCATAAACCCTCTACCCTATATCTCTCTCTCCCATTCCCTCTCTTTCTTTCTCTCTCTCTCTATCTCATGTCTCTCCCTCCTACTCCTTGTCCCTATCTCAAGTCTCTCTCTCTCTCTCTCACTCACTCACTCACTCACTCGTATATTTGTCCACTCTAGCCTTAGCCCTCTACCCTTAAACCCTCTACCCTCAATCTCTCTCCCACTCGCTCCCTCTCTCTCTCAAGACTCTCCCTCCTATACCCTCTCCCTCTCTCAAGTCTCTCTCTCTCCCCCTCTCACTCACTCCCTCTATCTCTCTCCCCGCTACCCTTAACCCTAAACCCTTAACCCTTAAACTCTAAACCCTCTACCCTTTATCTCTTTCTCACTCCCTCTCTCCGTCCCTCCCTATATCTCAAGTTTCTCCCTCCTACCCCCTCTCCCTCTCTCAATTCTCTCACTCACTCACTCACTCACTCACTCACTCCCTATATCTCTCTCTCCTTTACCCTTAACTTTAAACGTTAAACCCTTAACCCTTAAACCCTTAAACACTCTACCCTCTACCCTTACCTCTACCCTCTACTTCTCTTTATCTCCTCCCACCTCTATCTACCTAGACCTCTCTTTATTTTTTTCTCACCTCTCTCTCCATCCCTACCTCTCCCTCTATCTCTGATTTCATATCTACTTCTCTCTACCTATTTGTACCTCTATACCTATTTATCTCTCCCTCCTTTCCTCCTCTCTCTCTCTACCCTTAAACCTAAACCCTAAACACTTAAAACCCTCTACCCTCTATACTCTATCTCTCTCCCACTCCCTCTCCCTCTCTCTCTCTCAATTCTCTTCATCTTGTTGGGTCTCAAAAACACAGGTTTGAACCACGAGAGGTTGCCAAGCTCTCACAATGCTTTTGGCCAACTAACAAGTGCAATTGATGCAATTGTACCTTCTGCTTTTCAGGCTCTGCAAAACCTAGGCGGGTGCACCTATATGTATGTTGCAGATTTAAGATTTGTTTCCTGGTTGATCAATCTATCCACAATGGCAAAGGGAAGTGGACAGATAAAATTACTACCCCTACTCCTACTGCACAAAGAAAATTTTGTACATTATTTCCATCCCAGTCCCTTCTCGGGAAAATTCTAACTCCTACTATCTAACTACTGCTTTCTTTTTCTACTTGTCCCCTGATTTTTTGAAATATATATACATTACATACCCAAGGGTCGTGACCCTTCACTTTCTATTACAACTGTTTCAATTTTATGACAGAGATTTAAAATATTTAATTAGATTGCCTTTCGGAAAATTAGATATTTTTAACTATATCATTGCTTTGATTTTTCCCTTTATATCCTTTCCCGCCCTTTAAATTTCATTTTATCCACTCCTTTATTTTTATCTTCCCGTGGCCTTATTATCTTTATTGTTATCGCGTGCTTGACTTTTCTTCATGTGGTATCACGGTGTCCTTTTTACTCCCCACATTTATTGCCTCAATGAGCCTTTACTACGCTATCGCGGTCATTGGGATGACTGCCAACGGTACCGCGATTTCCACCCTTAACCGCCAGTGCCAACCATTAACCGCTCCCTGTTGTCCTCCATTGACTACCTTCGTCGACCGCTACCGTTACCATGGTCACCGCGGTCTATGGTTTAATCACGCACAATACCGCGGTAACCGCTTCAATCGATGCTGCTACGGTTTTCTCACTGCCACTGCGCTACCGCAGTCACCGGCCTGATTGCCAGCGGTACCGCGGTAGCCACTTTGCAAACTGTTGGTTGCATTCACCGACCACCCACTTTCACCCTTCGCCAACCGTTACCTATTTACTGCGGTCACCGCGATCTGTGGTTTAATCGCGCGCGGTCACCGAGGTCTGTGGTTTAACCGCGCACGGTGACACGGTAAACATCTCATGCCTTCTCCGCTAGCTGCAACCCGACCACCGCACTAACACGAACAGTATGATGTCCCCCCGCAGTATAGTGGTAAGGGTTAATGTGACCCCCAAACCATTACCGCCATACCGTGGGCCCCCATGTATGAGGCCGCGGTTGGGCGGTAAATAATATATATAAAGTGACTTTTTAAGGGAGCGGTAGTGATATAAAGTATATGAGCATTTTTTGGAAAGGGGAAAAATGAATTTTATATGGAAAGATAGGAAAATGATAGGTCTAGATGGAAAAACCTTAGGGTTTTTTATGAAAATAGTGGAAAATCACTTAAGTTTCTTATAGAAATTTTGGGTTCTAACACCTCCTACCCCCTCTCCCTCTCTCAAGTCTCTCTCACTCACTCACTCCTTCTATGTCTCTCCCCTCTACCCTTAACCCTTAAACGAGAGATAGAAAGAGGGGGAGGGAGAGAGGAGAGATATAAAGAGGGGGAGGGAGGGAGAGATAGAGAGAGTAGAGAGGGAGGAGAGAGATAGAGAGGTGATAGAGAGAGAATTAGAGAGGGAAAGAAGGTGGAGATATTGAGAGAGAGGAGGCAAGGAGGGATAGAGAAATAGGTATAGAGGGACAACTAGGTAGAGAGAAGTAGAGAGGGAATCTTAGTTCTCTCACTCACTCACTCACTCCCTCTCTCTCTCTTAGGTCTCTTTTTCTCACACACTCACTCACTCCCTCTATCTCTCTCCCCTCTACCCTAAACCCTCTACCCTTAACCCTCCCTCCCTCTGTCTCTCTCCCACTCCCTCCGTCTCTCTCTCTCTTTCAAGTCTCTCCATCCCACCCCCTCTCCCTCTCTCAGGTCTCTCTCTCACTCACTCAATCCATCTATCTCTCTCCCATCTCCCTTAAACCCTATACCCTCAAACCAATACCCTAAACCATCAACCCTTAGGGTTTTTTAATGAATTTTTTGAACTAGAGAGAGAGATAGAGGGAGGGAGGGTTAAGCGTATAGGGTAGAGGGTTTAGGGTTTAAGGGTTAAGGGTTAAGGGTTTAGGGTTAAGGGTAGAGGGTAAAAGGGTTTAATGGTTTAGGTTTTAAGGGTTAAGGATAAAGGATTAAGGGTTAAGGGTATAGGGGAGAGAGATAGATGGAGTGAGTGATAGAGAGAGAGACCTAAGAGAGGGAGAGGGGATAGGAGGGAGAGTCTTGAGAGAGAGAGGGAGTGAGCAGGAGAGAGATAGAGGGTAGAGGGTTTAAGGTTTTAAGGGTTAAGGGTAGAGGGCTAAGGGTAGAGTGGAGTGAGTGAGTGAGTGAGTGGGTGAGACTTGAGATAGGGAGAGTGGGTAGGAGGGAGAGACATGAGATAGAGATAGAGAGAGATAAAGAGAGAGAGGGAGTGGGAGAGAGATAAGGGGTAGAGGGTTCATGGTATAGGGTAGAGGGTTTTAAGGGTTAAGGGTAGACAAGAGAGAGCTAGAGAGAGGTGATAGAGATAAGTAGAGGTGTAATGAGGAAGGTAGATAGATTGAGAGAGGGAAAGAGAGAGGGAGAGAAAAAGAGGTATATAGGGGTAGGCTAGATAGAGAGATGTAGAGTTTAGAGATTAAGGGTTAAGGGTTGAGGGTTGAGGGATTAAGAGGGTATGGGGGTTGAGGGATTAGGGTATAAGGGTTAAGGGTTGAAGGTTGAGGGATTAAGAGGGTATAGGGGTTGAGGGATTAAGGTTTAAGGGTTGAGGGATTAAGAGGGTATGGGGGTTATGGATTAGGGTTTAAGGGTTAAGGGTTGAGGGTTGAGGGATTAAGAGGGTATAGGGGTTGATGGATTAGGGTTTAAGGGTTGAGGGATTAAGAGGGTATGGGGGTTGATCGATTAGGGTTTAAGGGTTAAGGGTTGAGGGTTGAGGTATTAAGAGGGTATAGGGGTTGAGGGATTAGGGTTTAAGGGTTGAGGGTTGACATGGTATAGGGATTGAGGGATTAGGGTTTAAGGTTTGAGGGGTAAGGGTTAAGGGTTGAGGGATTAATATTATAGAGGGGTTGATTGATTAGGGTTGAGGGTTGAGGAGTTGAGGGATTTTGAGGATATGGGGGTTGAGGGATTAGGGTTTAAGGGTTGAGGGTTGAGGGATTAAGAGGGTATGGGGGTTGATGGATTAGGGTTTAAGGGTCTACCTATTTGTCCCTCTATATCTATTTCTCTCTCCCTCCTTGCCTCCTCTCTCTCAATATCTCTACCTTCTTTCCCTCTCTACCTCTCTCTCTCTCTACCCTTAACCCTAAACCCTAAACACTTAAAACCCTCTACCCTCTACTCTCTATCTCTCTCCCACTCCCTCCCTCTTTCTCTCTCTCAATTCTCTCCCTGCTACCCCCTCTCCCTCTCTCAAGTCTCTCTCTCTCACTCACTCACTCACTCACTCCTTCTATGTCTCTCCCCTCTACCCTTAACCCTTAAACCCTCTACCCTCTACCCTTAACCCTCTACCCTCTATCTCTCTCCCACTCCCTCCCTCTCTCTCTCTCAAGACTCTCCCTCCTACCCCCTCTCCCTCTCTCAGGTCTCTCTCTCTCACTCACTCACTCACTCCCTCTATCTCTCTCCCCTCTCCCCTAAACCCTAAAACATTAACCCTTAAACCCTCTACCCTCTACCCTTAACCCTAAGAGAAAGAGGAGGGAGGGATAGGTAAAGATGGATAGTTGAGATGGATAGAAGGAGAGAGATATAGGTAGAGAGAAGGTAAAGAGAGATAGAAAGAGGGGGAGGGAGAGAGGAGAGATAGAAAGAGGGGGAGGGAGGTAGAGATAGAGAGAGTAAAGAGGGAGGAGAGAGATAGAGAGAACTAGAGAGGGAATCTTAGGTCTCTCACTCACTCACTCACTCCCTCTCTCTCTCTTAGGTCTCTCTTTCTCACACACTCACTCACTCTCTCTATCTCTCTCCCCTCTACCCTAAACCCTAAACCCTAAACCCTTAACCCTTAAACCCTAAACCATCAAACCCTAGATACCCTCTACCCTTAACCCTCCCTCCCTCTGTCTCTCTCCCACTCCCTCCCTCTCTCTGTCTCTCTCCCACTCCCTCCCTCTCTCTGTCTCTTTCAAGTCTCTCCATCCCACCCCCTCTCCCTCTCTTAGGCCTCTCTCTCTCTCACTCAATCCATCTATCTCTCTCCCATCTCCCTTAAACCCTATACCCTCAAACCAATACCCTAAACCATCAACCCTATAGGTCCTCAACCCTATACCTTCAATTCTCAACCATCTACTCTATACATTGCATCCTCAACCCTCATCTATCTTCGTCCCTCCCTCCTCTTCTCTCCTTATCTCTATCTCACTTCACCCTCCATCTCTCCCTCCATACATCCCACCTTCTCTTCCCTAATCCCTCAACCCTATACCCTCAACCCTTAAAACCTTAAACACTCAACCCTCAACCCTCAACCCTCAACCCTCAACCCTTAAATCCTAAACCCTTAAACCCTCTACCCTCTACCCTGAACCCAATAACCTCAACCCTAATCCCTCAACACTTAAACCCTTAAACCCAATTAAACTCTCTACCCTAATCCCTCTATTAGGTATGCCACTCACTCACTCCCTCCATATCTCTCCCATTCCCTCTCCCACTCCATCTCTCTCACTCTCTCCCACTCTGTCTTTCTCCCTCTCTCTCCCTCTCTCAGATATCTCCCTCCCACTCTCTCTCTCTCTCCATCTATCTCATGTATCTCCCCCAGCCCCTCCATCTCTCTCGAATCCCTCTATCTTGAGTACTCCCTCTCCCCCGAGTACTCCCTCTCCCTCCCACCCCCTCTCTATCTCTCAAGTTCTCTCTCTCTCTCACTCCTTGTATCTCTCCCATCCCTCTATCTCTCACTCCCTCTCTCTCCTACTCTCTTAGGTATCTCCTTCCCACCCCCTCTCTCCCACTTTGTCTCCCTCTCCTTCTCTCTCGGGTGTCTCCCTCCCACCCCCTCTCCCTCCCTCTCTCTCACTCTCTCTCTGTCTCTATGGATTAGGGTTTAAGAGGGTTGAGGGATTAAGCCTCACTTATCTCACAATCCCTCTCTGTCAGGCCTCACTTACCTCCCACCCCTTAGGTCTCTCCTTCCCACCCCCTTCTCCCACTTTGACTCCCTCTCCTTCTCTTAGGTGTCTCCCTCCCAGCCTCTCTCTCTTAGGTTTCTCCCTCCCACACCCTCTCCCTCCCCCTCTCTCTCTCTCTCCCACTCCCTCTCTCTCTCACTCCCTCTATCTCTCTCCCACTTTGTGTCTCTCCCTCTCTCTGAAGTCTCTCCTTTTCAGAGGAACATATTTGCGAGCGCCAAATGGGTTTTACCTTGAAACAATAAAAATAAGGGTTGACCCCGTGATTCAGGCCCACATTCTCCTGTGTTTGTCTGGTTCAACACTTTATCCAAGTCAGAAATGCCTTTTTTTCTACAGTTGACTTCATATTGTACCAATCTATGCTTGATCCATCACCTTTTTACCACCAATCTGCATGGTAGACAACGTAGAAGAAGATATTTTGAAGTTTCTACATCATTTTACATTATCTGAGGTAATATATTCATTTTGGTAAATTGAAATGTTTGTATTTAGTATATTTGTTTGTTTTTGACAATATAAACTAAATTTCCTTAATGATTTTATTAATAATAACAATTGGACTTAGAATTCAACATTGAATTAGATGGGATTTGCATAAAAAAGTTCAATTTTTATGAGTTTGAAGAACAAAAAAAATAAAAAACATGACATTTACTTAACATAAATTTACTTATGAATTCTATTTGCATTGCTTATAGTAGTCCATTTCCAGCATGGCTAGTGGAATTCACTGTATTTCATTCTTTTTTCAACTAATTTGGAAAACTTTTATTTTCATCTAATTTGGAAAACCTCATTGCCAAAGAAATAGTGAATAATGATAAGATATAGCATCACAAACACTTCTTTGAATCCATATTCTTCATGACTTTGTTGAAAATCAAAAATTTGGTTTTGAGAAAAATAAGCACAAGAGTCTCTAGTTTTCATTTAGGTGGCATCAATTTATACCCTAGGTTTGTGATTCTCATTGATTTGTTGTATTGAATGGTTTCCACCCTTCTCTGCATCAATTTTTTTGTAAAATGCATTACTTACTTTTGTTCTATGTGTGTTTGTGGACATGTAGCATTCAAGGTCATGCCGAGGAAATGACTGAAGCCTCTAACACCAAAACAAAGTGCAGTTAAAAATGCAAGGAGAAGAGAATCAAAAAATGTAGCTTGTGAAGCAAAGGAATTGCAGCCCATACAACCACAAATTCCCGTGCAATCTAAGAGAGATTTCAAATTGGAAAAACAAAGGGCATGAATGAGGAAAGTTTTTGGAAGGACATGAATGGATACAGAAGTTGGGGGAACATCATCAACCATAGGTGAAGCTCAATGCACATCTCTAGTTGAAGACACATTGACAACAACATGTGGTTTTCCAGGTACATCAGAAATCACATCTCTAATTGAAGACACACCATCAAAAACATTACGTTTTGAAAGTACATCAACAAACACATCTCTATTTGAAGTAACTCCACAAACGACATCTCAAGTTGGAGGTACAACATCGTTTACATGTCAATCTCAAGGTATGTCATCAATTGCACCTCCAATTGAAGGTACACGATCTATCCCCGATGTTATTGACCTTCCCAATATTGACACAAATTTACATTTGAGAACTCCTCCTAGAGTTTTGAATAGAAAACCTACATTTTTTATTGATATTGATTTCAATGTTTTGAAATGGATGTCTAATAAGATTCCAAAACGTACATGTCAAAGATATGCAGAAAGGATATGGAGTTTGTTTTTTGCGAAGCTAAGTGAGGGTGGAAGATGCCAACTATTTGTTGAAATGATGAGGAAACTCAAATTTAGGCCCACCATGAAGGCTCTTGGGCTAATATTTTTGAATGAATCAAGTGAAAATTTCATTGTAAAGAACTTGATGAGTGCATATGGGAGCGTGGGTTCCACCTCACGCACGAAGGATAGTTGTGCCACACGACGTGTGATGACAACAACACTGTAAGTAGTCAAACAAGGAACAAGGTGAACCTTACAAAGGCAAGTAAGTCTTTGAAAATTAATAGATCATCTCTAATGAGAGCCAAAGGAAGGCGTGAAAGAGTGGAGGATCCAAATAGCAATGAGTTATGGGCATTTTCGAGTAGAGTGCCACAGAAAGACACAAGAATTGCTCAAGGCTTGAGATCTTTAATTGTGAATTATTGGAAGGATAACACAAGGACCTCTCCTAATAAAAGAGATGTTGTAAGAAGGAGAATTGGTAGTATAAACCGTGAGCCACATCTAATGCATTATTTGGATACCACTCAAACCTAATTTTTTGCTGATTTTGTACAAAAGTTTCCTGAAATTAAAATGTCAAAGGTATTTTGAAATGCTAAAGCCTTTTTATGTCAAAATAAATCACACACGCACTACTTGTTGTTGTAGGGTTCATATTGAGTTTTCTAACCATTATGATGTTTATCGACGTATATGTGTAGATATGCATACTGACAATGTTTTGCAGGAATGTAACATAATGCCTCCACCTAAATCGTCAAGGAAATTTTTGTCTTCCATTTTATGTGAAAGAGAGGATGGTCAATTTTTTTACAAAAAATCATGCTTGGATGGCACATGTCATCATTGTGGTGGCATGCAACATTTGCCAATTTGTCAACACATGGCTAGTACACACACAATTGGAGACAAAATTATGGAATTTGGCAAATATACGACAGTGGCATACAGTCTAAAAGATGGGAAAGAAGCAAAGAAGTGTGAATTGGTCAGTGATAAGATTCCAGTGTATCAGTTTATGGGCATTTTTCGTGATCGGGTGGTTTATGATAATGCAATGCATACACACAGAGCACAATGGTTGGACTCACAGTTCAAGTTATGCAAGGACATATTTCCACTTCGTCATATTGTTTCAGTTGTCAACTTTGCTGAGAACTACACACTACAACCATAGAATGAGGTGCAATCATAGTACTACAAATCTGTGCAGGTTGCTATATTTGTACATATAGCATTCATTCATGCAAATGATAGTACAAAGGAAAATAGGAAAGTATTGAGGGAGTATCACTTTTACATCAGTGATGATCGCACACATTCTACAGAGTTTGTTCAAGGTTGATTTCATATGTTGTATGTCGATCTGGCTAGCAGGGGCATATCATTTAGTCAGCATATCATATGGTTAGATAATTGTACATCACAATTCAACAACACCAGAATGTTTTACTAGTTGAGCAGGATGCATAGGATTAGTGGTGTTCAACATATGTGGAACTTCTCAGAGGTCGGGCATGGAAAGGGGGAGCATGATGGAGTAGGTGCATGTATCAAAAGAGCCCTAGCACGAGAAGAGTTAAAGTACACAAACAATGTAAAGTTGACAGATGCAAGATCAATTGTCCATGGTGCAATGGTTCAATGGGTCCAGATAGTGAAGGCAATTCTTTAGTTCGTAGATTTTTTCATTTAGTAGATGATACTAACATTGAAAAATATGAGGATTGTTGTACACTAACAGGATGAAGCGAGCTACACTCTTTTAGAAGCTCCAATGCAGGTACATGGACTATCCATACAAGGAAGATGGCATGCTTTTGTTCTGCATGTACACTTCAATCATGGAATGATTGCGAGTCAACAAAGTGGGTTGATGAATGGTCTGTAACAAAGTGGGTTGATGAATGGTTTGTAAGAAGTCTAACCCCACTTGACACTTATCAGCTCCCGATGGCTCTACAAATCACAGAGATGCAATCATCCATTGACTTTTATCATGTATCGGACCTACTAGAACCAGGTAAAATATCTTACTTACAAGTTTTATTATGTTGCTCAGTAAATAAATCTAACAAGATGAACATATCAATGCAGGGCACGTTTATGCGGTGATTGCAAATGAAGACAATGAAGAGGGTACATATTATTACCTGTGTCATTGTATCGAGGCCAAAAAGAAATTGGAGTCCCCAGTTACAGACGAAGAAAATATAGAATATCATACAAGTTCGGTGGTTGTTACTGGAACATGGCTTCGAAGGTATCCAGTTAAGAATGTTGTAGTTTGGTTGTTTGAGGACTTCGAAACGCATTGGAAAATTCTTCACTATTCGAACCTTGTCGTCGCCACCAATGTTCATTTGATCAAATATAGGGGTAAACCTGCGAACAAGAACTTGTGGAAAGTGCGTGAGTCTGACCACGAGGCAATACTCGACACAATAAAGACTAGAGCAGACCCAGATGGTTCCTTGGATTGATTTGTAACTATGCACATTGAATTTGTAAAGCCATGTTATTGATCACTCTTTTGGACCAACACCTTGCAATAAGACTTTTTCATGATTACTGTTTGATGTCATATGCATTTACGACTGTCATTGATCCTTTTCTGATTGTGACTATAGGTAATACTGAAGTTTGTCAAAGTATATAAGAAAAGAAAAACATCGGTTGCTGGTGCAAGTGTTCAGCGGTATGAGAAACATCGGTTGCTGGTGCATTTTCTGGTTGTCAATCTTCTTTTTCTTTTCCATCTCCTAGATTTATCGGATTCTTATATGCTACACATTTTATGTTAATCCTATCAGTGATATATTTGAAATTTATACGTAGGGTCATCGAGAGATGATAAAGTAGCGAAGGGGCACATCACCATTGTAGGACCTTCAATCGACCTCCTTATCTAGCATGCATGAAGGTGATAGTAGGTCTCGTCAGCTGTATGACTGACATTATTTAGTTATTGCTCTTTTAATGATTTTTATGTGAGTCTATGTCTAAGATTAAGAGGCTTTTGCAGGTTTTTTGTGGACCAAATTCCTATGATACTACACAACCATGCAGAGAGGCTACTACCCATGTGTTTCATAAGGAGTAGAGGATGTACATGTTTTGAACCATTTTGGAATACAAATAGTTGGGCCAGCTGAGGTGGAATGGAAAAATGAAACTGGCAGCAACTCCTTTTGTCCTTTTCTCAAGTACAATATATTTCATGATTTGTGTTGAAAATGGGAGGATTATTTTCCTGCATGTATTGCTACAAGTATTGACAAATAGGAAGATTTTCAAGATGTTCATCCATCACTATTGTAATATTTGTCATTGACTTACTGTATTTTTTGAAGACTCCACATTTATAAGGACCTATTGTTGCATACACAATCATAGCTCTTGGAGTCTTGAGACATTGACTGACATAGACTTGACAGTCATAGGACATTGATTGTGGTGAGTGAATTTGATTGTCAAGCACTTTATAATCATACACTCACTATACTTAACAACTGATCACTACTCATTTCTAATCTGTCCTTTTCATTTGCACATTTCCATGTACAATGACCCTTCACAGTTCTCTTGTGTTCATACATTCATGATGCTTGTCTTAATGAATAACCTTCCTTTGAATATATTGTCCTTTGATAAAGTGACAAGGTAGGGGTAGTGTATGCCTCAGAGAAATCGATGCAACCTAGGTCATCTCTAACATACCTTAGGGTATGACATTCAACAAAACAACTATGATGGTTCAACCGACTCGATCCCTTAAGGGTGCAAAGTGCAAAAAGACAACAATATTTGACAGGGTATTACTCGTAAACCATGGTGATTATGAAATCTCTGTCTAAACCTATGAGATCACATTGGACCTCTCTACAATAATCTCTCTCAGTTATTGCTATCTTGGAGGCATTTTCCTGTGGTGGCAAATTTTCACTCGGGGAAAGAGTTGTCAAATGCAAGTAGTTGAAAGTTGTCGAGTGGTGCAACTTTCGTTCTGCAACTCGTGTGACCAAAAAAATTATTCCAACGTGTTTGGGTGGGTGCGTTTACGCTAGGCATGGTCTTCTTTTGCACCTAAACACGCAGAATCGCTCCGAGCTACGTTCAACCGGATCGATCCCTTAAGGGTCCAAAGTGCAAAATGGCTGCGAAATTCAGCATGCTATTACTCGGACACCGTGATGCTTATAAACTTCTTGTTTGATCCTACAAGATCATGTTGGGCCCATCTACAATAACCTCTCTCAGTTTTCGCTATTTCGGAGGCATTTTCCTGTGCTGGCAAATTTTCACTCGAGGAAAAAGTTGTCAAATGCAAGTAGTTGAAAGTTGCAAAGTGGTGCAACTTTCGTTCAGCAGCTCGTGTGACCAAAAAAATTGTTCCAACGCATCCGGGTGGGTACGTTTACATTAGGCACAATCCTCTTTTTCACCCAAACACGTAGAATCACTTTGAGCTACGTTCAACCCGATCGATCCCTTAAGGGTCCACAATGCAAAATATCTACGAACTTCAACATACTATTACTCGGACACCGTGACACTTAGAAACTTATCGTCTGATCCTATGGGATCACGTTGGGCCCCTCTACAATAACCTTGCTCGGTTTCCACTATCTCAGAGGATTTTTCCTATGGTGCCGAATTTTCACTCGAGGAAAGAGTTATCAAATGCAAGTAGTTGAAAGTTGCAAAGTGGTGCAACTTTCATTCTGCAGCTTGTGTGACCAAACAAACTATTCCAACGCTTCTGGGTGGGTACGTTTAAGCTAGGCATGGTCCTCTTTCACACCTAAACACGCGGAATCGCTTTGAGCTACGTTCAACCAGATCGATCCCTTAAGGGTCCAAAGTGCAAAATGGTTGCAAAATTCAGCATGCTATTACTCGGACACCGTGACACTTAGAAACTTCTCATCTGATCATGTTCGGCCCATCTACAATAACCTCTCTCGGTTTTTGCTATCTTGAGGGCATTTTCCTGTGCTGGCGAATTTTCACTCGGGGAAAAAGTTGTCAAATGCAAGTAGTTGAAAGTTGCAAAGTGGTGCAAATTCCGTTTTGCAGCTCGTGTGACCAAACGAACTGTTCCAATGCATCCGGGTGGGTACGTTTATGCTAGGCACAGTCCTCTTTTGCACCCAAACACGCAGAATTGCTCCGACCTACGTTCAACTAGATCGATCCCTTAAGGGTCCAAAGTGCAAAATGGCTACGAACTTCAGCATGCTATTACTCAGACACTGTGATGCTTAGAAACTTCTCGTCTAATCCTATGGGATCATGTTGGGCCCCTCTACAATAACCTTTCTCAGTTTTCGCTATCTCAGAGGCTTTTTCCTATGGTGGTGAATTTTCACTCGAGGAAAAAGTTGTCAAATGCAAGTAGTTGAAAGTTGCAAAGTGGTGCAAATTTCGTTCTACAGCTCGTGTGACCAAACAAACTATTCCGATGCATCTAGGTGGGTACGTTTACGCTAGGCATGGTCCTCTTTCACACCTAAACATGCGGAATCACTCCGAGCTACGTTCAATCGGATCGATCCCTTAAGGGTCCAAAGTGCAAAATGGCTGTGAAATTCAACATGCTATTACTCGAACACCGTGATGCTTAGAAACTTCTCATCTGATCCTACAAGATCATGTTGGGCCCATCTACAATAACCTCTCTCGGTTTTTGCTATCTCGAAGGCATTTTCCTGTGCTGGTGAATTTTCACTCGGGGAAAAAATTGTCAAATGCAAGTAGTTGAAAGTTGCAAAGTGGTGCAACTTTCATTTTGCAACTTGTGTGACCAAACAGACTGTTCCAATGCATCCGAATAGGTATTTTTACGCTAGGCATGGTCCTCTTTTGCATTTAAACACGCGGAATCGCTCCGAGCTACGTTCAACCAGATCGATCCCTTAAGGGTCCAAAGTGCAAAATGGCTGCGAACTTCAACATGCTATTACTTGGACATCGTGATGCTTAGAAACTTCTTGTTTGATCCTATGGGATCATGTTGGGCCCCTCTACAATAACCTTGCTGGATTTTCGCTATCTCGGAGGCTTTTTCCTATGGTGGCAAATTTTCACTCGAGGAAAAAGTTGTCAAATGCAAGTAGTTGAGGCATATTATCGAACAATTCACTGCCTTGTCTATGGCTTGTCATGGCATTCCATCACCATGAGACCACTTTTCTTTGAGGCATTTTTTCAAAAATTTCAATGGCTTGTCTATGCTATTGCTTACTATTATGCTTTCATAGATTTTTTCCAAGCATCCATAGCTTGTTTGAAAGCATCAGTTTTAGGCTTTTAGCCATAGCAAGAAGGCAATGAACTATTTGATAAAATGCTTTGGTAGACATATATGAAAAATTTCATAGCATAGACAAGGGAATGAACTATTTGAAAAAATTGCCTCAAAGAAATGTGGTCTCATGGAATGCCATGACAAGCTAAAGCAATTGGCAGCTACTCCTAGTTATTAGTTATGCAATATGAAGTAATTGCATAACTGCTTAGGTTGACTTTGTCAAAAGCTATATTGTAATTAAAATTTTGTCATCTATCAGCATCTAGTTACTCGTTATGCAATGTGAAGTGATGCTTTGAGTTTGAAAGATGTGCAATGCATGAATAAAAACTACAAAAATCTATTTTCTACATTTGATTAGTTAAACTCTATTTTATTTGCTCTTTATATCTCTATGCTATGGAAATGCCTTTTGATTTCAAAAAAGATAGTTTTTATCTCTTGTTATACAATTTTTTACGTTTTTTTATCTCTTGTTATAAAAAGGAGCAGATATACAATGTTAAAGAAGAGTGAAAGCACAACTAAATTTATCATTTCAAAGAAAGTTTTTGATGCATTTTTTCAAACAGTTCACTGCCTTCTCTATGCTATTGCTTACTATTATGCTTTTGATATATTTTTTGAAGCATCCATAGCTTGTTCAAAATCACTTGTTTTAGGCTTTTAGCCATAGCAACAAGGCAGTGAACTGTTTGAGAAGATGCTTTGGTAGACATGTATGAAAAATGTGGTAACATAGACAAGGCAAGGAACTATTTGAAAAAATATTTTAAAGAAATTTGGTCTCATAGAATGCCATGATAAGAAAATGCAATTGGCAGCTGCTCCTAGTTATTAGTTATGCAATGTGAAGAAATTGCATAACTGCTTATGTTGACTTTGTTCAAACTATATTGCAATTAAATTTTCGGCATCTATCAGCATCTACTTATTAGTTATGCAAAGTGAAGTAATGCTTTGACTTTGAAAGATGTGCAATGCAATGTAATCAATGACATGAATATAAACTACAAAAATCCATTTTTTACAATTCATTAGTTAAAATGTTTATTGTATTTTCTCTCTATATTTCTATATGCTATGTAAATACCTTGCAATTGTATTTAAAAGGCTTAATAGGTCAGTTAGGTGGTATTTCAAAAATCAAGTTGTGAATGAATGGTAATTAATAGCAAAATTGGCAAATTGCCATCTTAGAAGTCTAACAAAGGGTGGTTATGGTGGTTAATCGGCTCAAGGGGTAGTTGGAAGGTGGTATCAAGATATATTGTTGTAATACCCTGAGTTGAGGGTTGATTTTGTTTAGTTTCTAATAAGAAAATATACTTGAAAACACTGATCACTGGTTTTCTTTGTTTTCCTGAATTTTCTTTGCCTTGCACAGGCCCATACAAGTCTATCATGACTTGAGGCTTTGGGTACTTGATTGCATATGTGTTTACTCTCTTTGCATCTGTTCTGCAGGTTTAAATCCACCGTTTGTGTGTGTGGGATCAGCAAACTTGGTTACTGCTTTGTTTTCTGTGTTAGGGGTTTTGACGGCAACACCATGACACATTAGCCAATCCACCTACTGTTCTGACCCTATTGCTCGGTGGATTGGCCTATAACATGATTAGTTTGGTGTATGAATACTTTGGAGGCCGAGAGAATGAATAAACTCAATGGGGTGTGAATTTCTAATGTTGTTCAGGGGTGTTTCCACCATGAAAGTAAGGAACTCAAGTACTGAATCTAAGAAATACTGAAAAGAATGGGATTGTGAGTGTCTTTTAAGTTAGGGTAGAGGTATTGTGGGGTTTTTGGACCTTTGGAAGGATTGGGGAGGTATGGAGTTATGAGTTTCTTTAAAACCCTTGTTTTTGTGAAGGTTTAGGATGGTTTGTGAGTAGAGGAATAGAACAAGTTCTTGGGACTCTTAAAATGGGAGAATCCTGAGTTTGGTGAGCATCCCTAAGACTATTTCAAGTTTCCTTGGTTTGGAGGTGAGTTTGTGAGGGGGTTCCTTTGGAAATTAGGCCTAATTGTGAAGCCTAGAGCGAGGGAGGTGTATTGAAAGTTCATGTTGGTCCAAAATATTTATTATTGGTTTTGGCATATGTTGTGTAACCCTGAAAAGGGTATCTTAATCCACCTTTAAATGGTCAGGTGTTTTGGAAAGGTTGGGAGAAATTAGGCTTCGACCGGATTTTGAGTTTGGTGTAGGAGCACCTACACCATATCATCATTTTTTTTTTATTTGAATACATCAATAGGGAAATGTTAGTGTCTTTAGGTTTATTTTGTCTAATAAGATTTTAGAGATCAATCATAATGCAAATAAAGGGTGTTTTGTGTCTTAGAAGTCAATTAGAAATCATATAAGTTGTAAAATGTTGACAAAACAACTTTAACACAAACAAATGTAATTAAGGGACCAACTAATCCCAAGGTTGGTTATGGGCATTGGGGAGAAGATGGTCATTTTAAAATTCTTTAAAAATACTTACCAAGGCTCGAATGAGAGAGTGGAAGAACTTTTGTAACAATTTTACACAATAAACACCACAGTTTTGAGCAATTTTGTAGAAAAATATTGTTTTCTTGATCTTTTTGAGTGTTGTACTGGCACATACAGGTTTTTCATGGTCTAATCATTTCAGAGGATGTGTCTATATGTTTTCTAATTCATTTATTTTTTATTTGGTGTCTTAACTCTTTGTTTGTAGAGAGAAACAACACAAACAGTGATTGTCCCAGTGTTGTTGAATGAAGGGTTTGAGGGGAAATTTGTGATGTAACAATCAATCCACCTATTGTTTGCTACTGTGTCTCAGTGGATTGATTGAAAACATGTTATAATAAGTGTTTCAACTCATTTTGGAATAAGGAGTCATAATTATGTGGTGTTTTTGTGACTGTTCTAAGACTAAACAAGGGTTTTCCAACATGGAAGTGAGGAACCAAAGAGAGGTTTTTAAGAATTAATGCTTGTAAGAGTTATGTGAGGGTCTAATGAGTCTGTGCAAAAGTATTTTGAGGTGTTTGGGGTTCTGTAAGTGTTGAGAGAGGTCTGAAGTTGTATGTTTCTTTAAAACCCTTGATTTTGTGAAGGTTTAGGAGGGTTTCTTGGGTTTTGTGAGTTAGAGGCTCTGTAGACACAAACTAATGACAAAATTTGAGGTTTGGCACCATGACCTAATACTTTCCAAGGTGTTTGGATAGATACCTAAATTTGGAAGGGTGCTCCCTTTGGAAAAAAAGGGCTAATTGTGAAGCCAAAATTGAAGTAGGTGTGTTGAAAGTCTATGTCGGTCCAAAAGAGAGACCACTGATTCTTTGGTATGTTGTGTAGCCCTGAAAAGGGTATCTCAATCCATCTTGTAATTGTCTAGTGTTTTGGAAAGGTTGGGAGAAATCTAGCTAAAACTGAGTTTTGAGTACTACAAGAATAACCAGTCACAAATGTGAGTTTTGGAAACCTTGATGAATTTGACTTAGGGATTGTTGTCAATTGATTCAATTGTCATTGTATGAATGTTGATGGTCTTTGTAGGGCCTTGGTGGAGTCTTGTTGTTCATTTGCAAGGTTGAGGAGTTGAGACCCTTGAGGGTGGGTTGATGCCTATTAGGCTGAATCATTATGAAGAAGAGTTCTTGATTGAGAATTGACATTTCCATTGTTGTGAGTCTTCTCCACCTTGGCTCTGCATCAGAGTGCTACAAGGGTGGATTGTTTGGTAAGGTGTTGAATGAAGAGTTTGGTTTGATCGGGCTTTGAGGTTGTGTAGATTGCTCAAAATAGGTTGTATTAATCTTGGTAGGAGCCCCTTGAAGGCAGGGTGTCAGACTGATTGGGTTTGAGCCTACTTGCCTCTGCATCGATGAGGCACAAGTAATTGAAGCATTCCAAAGGATACAAACCACCATGAATGGAGCCTATTTATACAATACGCTTTAGATGGGGCTTATTGAGCACTCGACAGTAATTAATTAAGCATTAGATGTAAACAAAATCCATGCCTACAACATTCAAGCATACAACTTACACGATACGCATGATAACATCATTCAAAAATGGTAGTAGAAAAATAAGAGTTTCTTTAATCAAAAATCCAAAAGGCTATACAATGATATATTTGATAAAAGTATATAAATATATCCAAAAAAACCATATAGGCTTAGTACAAAGGAGCCATTTGGACATAAAATATCACGTATATATATCAATAGTACAAAACATATGTTCCAAAATGCCACATAGGGATACAACAAACAATACTAATACATAGTCATTTCCCTCTAGGGGAAGGAAATAGATCCCGTGCTGCCTTCGAAATTCGGCTGGATGGAGTGATTGTTGCTTGTCTTGTCTTTTGAACATACTCGCTACTCCTCCTCTCTTCACTCTAGACCTTCAACTGATACGATTAAAAGTAAAGATGTTAAAACATAGAAATTGAATTATGGAATGGCATATAACAAAATATAATCACTTACCGCATACATATAGTCATCATGCACATTTAAAGCATCACCATGTCCACGATCTGAAGTGACAACCACCTGTAGCAACCATGAAGATAGAAATTAAACTACATAAAATTATCGTGAAAATTTTCTATAATAGACCATAAAAGAGCAAATATAATGTCAAATCGACTAATCTATTCCATACCTCTCTCAATGGATAAGAAATGGCTATTGCTACAACAACTCCACGGTCCATCGTGCCACCAACATCACCAGGGCTATCTCTTGTCAACAACTGCAAATGAAACAATATCTCAGGTATCATGTTGATATAGGAGAACATAATGTGACACGATCAAGGAATACTTGAATGCAATGTTTGTGTTTCTCATCAATTTTTTAGATTTGTATATACGCAAAATTATGAAAACTAGCTAATATAGATTTACAACCCTATTAATGAATAAAGGCTACATGAGTGTACGTTGTTTGAGGATATCAATCGCAAGGTGTGGAGGAAGAAGATGCACTAGGAAACTGTTTGAAATCTGAAGCATGTTATGAGACAAACATTCAAATATTCAAATGCAGTAATAATATCTTTAATACTAGTTGCATACCTGTGGACTCATCATCGAGAATGTATAAGGGTCTGTAGGAATAGAGCATCCCTCATGAACAGTGCGAACCTGAAATTTCATCATATCAAAATTCTACTAATTTAGTTATTCTTAAATTTCAAAATATATTTTAATAAACAACAT
Organism: Sequoiadendron giganteum; assembly: GCA_007115665.2. NCBI lineage: Eukaryota > Viridiplantae > Streptophyta > Pinopsida > Cupressales > Cupressaceae > Sequoiadendron > Sequoiadendron giganteum. The sequence continues at coordinate 554,099,842 of CM021109.1, read as the reverse complement.
TAAAATAACTTGCTAAATTTTACCTGAGTGTCAATGCCAAATGTATCATTTAGAATATCATTTGTGAAATCCATCGCCTCTACAACTGACGTAGGTTGTGTAGCTACATCACGAGCACCCTGATAATCGTAAGTGCAAACAGCACCACAAGCGCCACAATGGTGGGGTGGAGCTCGAGGCCTACATGTCTCCTCCACACTAGGCTCTACTAGAGGACTCGCACACTGTAAAATGGTCTCGATGAGTGAGCCAATCGACTTCATCGTGTCGACCTCTACACTGTCCTTAACAATGGAAGGAACAATGACATGCTCCACCATGGGTCTACCCAAGGCTCTCGGTGCCAACTGTGGATTACGTCGTGCAACAAGTCTATCGTGTGTGGAGCCCCCACCTCTACCCTGAAAGTCTAAGATGTCAAAATAGTTTGGCATTTTATTGAGGACAAACTCGCAATAGAGTTTCCTCAAAAAGTATTGCGGCACCTCATGGTTATTGCATGGAGGTTGGTCAAATACCATCCACCACTGCTCCCAAAATTTGTTTCTAATTAAATCATGGTGGCACTAATGGATGGGGAACCTCCTGCATGCATGGGACAAAGGTTCATTGGCTTTTGGGTCTTTAAATAGGGCACACAACTCGGCTTTGCTAATTTTTAGTTTTTTGACATCTGCATATGACAAACCATTAGCATAAAATTGCCTCATCTCATCTCTCTTAGTTGACCAAAAATTCATTTGCTTGCTCATTTCTCCTACATGAGTTAAAATTGACATCAATGATTCAACAATCCCTCTCCTATAAGGGTGGGTTTCGGCATGTTCGGTTAATCTTGCAATTAATTGTTGAGTGTCTTTTTTATTGTTTTCAATTTGATTTTGAATATTTTCTTGTGTTCCTTGAGGATGCCTATGAATTGATGGAGGAGTTTCGGGTTGTTCTTCTATAGGAGGCTCTTGATGAGGAGGTGATTGTGAATTCTCAATGTTTTGAGGTGGAGATTCATTCCTTGAGAATTAGAACAAAGTTTTATTATAAAAATCTATTTAAAGTTGCATTCTAAATCAAATTTGAAATAAATAGAATAAAAATACACACCTTTTTGCAATCTTCGACCTCTCCGACATGTCGGTGGCATTCTCATGGAAAATGGCAAGTTAAGGATGCAAAGAATGGAGGAGATTTGGCAAGCGCGAGTTGCAGACCTGAAATCTTCCTTCTCAAGTTGCAGGTTGAAGACAAAATGAGGGTTCCAAACCCGATTTTGCATTTTATGTCTAGAAAGCCATTTGGCGTGCGCCAAAGACCTTATTTCGGGGTTTTTTTAATCGTTTTTTCAATTTGACACCTAAATTGTGTCACAGATTGATGCACTTACCCTATATATGCAAAGATATTTTTTTGCTTAAAATTATTTTATCTGCATAAATCTAATAACAATTATATCTATTATAATAAATTTAGGTAAACAACCTAACAACTATAATATGCATCAATCTAGTAAAACCATGATACATTTGGCTTGCAAGAATTTGTTTCAAACTATTATATAGCCTACCTCTAAATCAGTGTAATAACTCATCTATCAATTAGACAAGAAATATTTTTACTACAACAATACAAAGTTAGATACTTGCACTAGCGACACTTGTTAATAAATACTATATTATTAATCACTATTTATATGAAGATTGTAATAAAATCTTACACAATTCAATTAATAAAAATATAAATTACTATAAATATCTTAAATACTTCTATTTCAAAGATATAGATCTTACTGCTTGATATTTTAAAAATAGATACATTTAAAATATCTTTTATCTACAATTATAACAAAGTTTTATGAAAACAAATTAGTTCAATAACTTTACAATTATTTTATTTTTTTAAATATATATATATATTTATATGAAGAGCTATTTTTTTATAATTTTGAAAAACTTAATTGAAAACAAAATGAATTATTTATTCCATATATTTAACTCATTTTAAATTAAAAATTAATTTAAACAACATACACACAACATATATTTTATTTTATAACTAATTTATTAGAGATCATGAAGTGTGAGTCAAAACGTTGATGCAAACAAAACTTACGTAATTTAATCCAAAAAAGAAATATAAATTGTGAAAATCTAATATCTTTGAACTAATTTATTTCTTACAACATATTTCTTTATCTTAATCATCACAAACTAAATCTTTTTTCTACTTCAAAATTTTATTAACGAGACTCACACTATTACACTCTACCCTGACTATTGTTGTAAAATAGCTCTTTAATAATATCTTGCCTTAGCAGCGACTAATAATAAAGATTAAGCTGCAACAAACGGGACTTAGGCAGGGCAATCAGAGGAACTGCTTTGCGTAGCACAATTCCATACTTCTCATCCATGTTCAGCTTCTCCCCCACAGGCAGAGACCAATCAAAAGAGTGCAGAAGAGAAGCCAATGCATAATGCACCATTCTATTTGCCATGGAAAGCCCTGCACAGATCCTTCTCCCTGACCCAAATGGAAAATAGTCATAATCCCTTCCATTGTAATCCCACTTTGAATCTGAAAACCTCTCTGGATCAAACACTAATGGATCCTTCCACACTTGTGGGTTTCTTTGAATACTCCACACATTGATCAGGACTTGGGTGTCCTTTGGAATGAGGTATCCTCCTATCTCACAGTTCTTATCTGGACGGTGGGGTGCAAGTAGTGGCAGTGCAGGGTGTAAGCGTAATACTTCCTTCACTATTATCTCCAGGTATGGCAGTTGGGATAGGTGGCACTCTTCTACTATATTCTCAAGCCCCACAACTTGTTCTAGTTCTTTTTGGGCTCTCTTCATTATCTCTGGCTGTTGTAACAACTCTGACATTGCCCATTCCACAGTGTTGGATGTTGTATCTGTTGATCCACTCACCATGTCCTTATAAAAACCAAAGAAATCAGATATTAGATGAGGAAAAGACACACTGAAAAAACTCCATTACAACTAACACAGCTTCTGGGTGCTAAGTATAACTATTTTGTAAGGCATTTGAAGGTCATCACAACAAAATTTTAGGAAAAGAATAGAAAATAAATAAGCAAAGAAAATTACAAGGAAATAGTTTTATTGCAAAATGTTTGCACAAGAGGAATCTCTGACTCTTTGATGGGTATTTTAAATGACACTACTTTAAAAAATAGAAATTTATAGCGTTTTTTATATATATTATTAATTAATATATGTATACTAGTATAATTACAGATGTAATTAGTCGAGTGGTAATTATAGCGAGAATAAGAGACAATATAAGTATGTTAATTATAAAATAATTTTGAAAAATAAAAATTAGTTTTTGATTAAACATAAAGTAAAATAAAATAACTATTAAGTAAATAAACAAACAAAATAATTGTAAAATAATTTTTAAATAAATAAAAATAAAATAATTCTCAAATATATTAAATAAAATAAACATAATTCATTTAAATAAAATTAGCATATCTATTTTTACAAAATTTATTTAAATTAAGTCGAGAAATATTCTTTTGTTGGCATATTTTAAATAGAATTTTTAAAAACTAAGACACAAATAATATATATAAAAGTAATAAAAATTAAGACATAGACAACATGCATCCTTATAAATAATTTGTCTACAAAGGTAAAATAATCAACTTAAAATGTAAAAGATATACAATGCTTAACTATTATGAAATATTATTAATAGTTATTTTTAAATGGTACTGAAGATATTCAGATAAAACTAATAGAAAATCATAGTTGTCTGACAGTATAGATTCGTGTCAAATAATTATATATTGGATTAGTTTATGGCCAAAGAATTGTGTGTGCCAACTACATCTTATTTGAGAAATATATATTAATTATGTTAAAGCACTACTACTTGTACACATATCTTTTGCTGGCATCTTTAATCTTTTATTTGTATTGTATTGTATTATGGTAGGTAAAATTGTATGCTACAGCTTATTTTATTTATAATATATTTTTATTATGTCAAAACACTCTCATGTCAGGTGGTTTTCAATTTTTTTATTTGTAACAAGTTAATTGAGACATAATTTCAACAATTTATTATTACATAAAATATTTATAAATGTAATTTTTAATTTAAAAATATATATATATATTTTATAAAATGATAAAATTTAATAAAAATAAAACAAATAAAATATATTGTAAAAATATATTAAAAAAATTATTATTATTATTTATTATAAATATTTAAAAATAATATATATACAATAAATAAGTTAGCTTCAAAAAAATCGTAAACAATCAAAATTAATAATAAAAATTTAAAACTAAATCAGCTGTGCAAATATTTCTATCAAGACATAATAATAGGAGAGAATAAATTTAATTGGGGCAAGGGCAAGCTTGTTCGAAGTCACGTGAAAACAATGGTAGAAAAGAGGTGGCGGCTAAGAGGCAGCAAAGCATGGGTGAATGGTTGTATATTTTGTTACATGTATTTTAAGTTTTGAAATATTTGTATAATAGAAATTATGATAATAATAAAATGAAGAAGAAAATAAATATAGAATATTATATTTTATTTGATAAATAGTAATAGTATTGTTTTTAATTATATGGAGAGGTGTAAATATAGTGGTAGTAAGAAGTAGAGTGTAATGAAATAAGTGTTAATTTAACATACAAAAATAATAAAAATTAAAACACAGTCAAAATATGAAAGCAATGAAAATTAAAATATAATTCTTTTTTTTTTGAAAATTATATCATATAAAAGTAAAACATAAATATAAATATTAAAATGATATTTATACAGAAAAAAAAATTAATTTATTGAAATAAAAAGAAATATTATATTTATTTATCAAAATAAAAATAAAAAATATAAAGAAAGAACAATATAAATTAATAAAAATAATGCTTAAATAGTTAAAAGTAAAACTATCATATGTACTTTTAAAATTTATGTAAAAGATATCATTATTCATAGTAAAAGACAAAAAATATTATTCTTCCGACATCTATTTTGTTGTAATAAAAATATAAATTTTTCTAAAACTAGATGAAATATTATTCTTCAAACATTGTATTCTGTTGTAATAAAAATATATTTTTTTCTAAAAATAGATGAAATATTATTCTTCAGACATTATATTAGATTTTCTAAAAATAGATGATTTTTTTCTAAGTTTATAAACTTGTTTTATCTATGTCAATTCAGAGCACTTCAACTCTGACTGTATCAAGTCCAAAGTCCACAGAGAAGATAAGAAAATGGTTGTAATCCAACAAGCAACACTAACTATAACCTGGTATAAGATATTAACTGTAAACTGTTACAAAAATAGTAGGACTTACCATCAGCAAAACTTTAACATCTTTCATGGTGAGCTGAACACTGTCAGGATCATGTTCATCCACGCCTCTTTCTACCAGATCAAGTAAAGACTGCAAAAAATCTTGTCCCTTGCTTTTGCTGCTCATCCTCTCCTGAATAATACCATCAAACAGCTTATCAAATTTCACAAACACCTTCTGCATCCTCTTGTAAAGACCCTGGACATCCAGTCTCTCCAGTAAGGGAAAAAGATCAGAAGCATTGGGCACACCCAGAATATAAACAAGCTCCCCAACCAGATCCTTAAATTCCATCCCCCTTTCACCAGTCTCAGTACTTGTGCTCCACATCATATTTGTAATAAGATTCAGTGAAGTAATAAAGGCCTTAGCCCCCACATCAACACTGACCCCTTTAACAGAGTCCTTATAAATGTTCCCAATTGTTCTGCACACCTCCTCTCTTCTGAGAGGCTGCAGGGCCTCCATGCTCTTAGGGCTGAAAAGCTCCTTAACACAGATTTTTCTGAGCAAACGCCATCTGGGTCCATTGGGGCTCCACAGGATATCAGATGCATCATATGCAATGCATCTGGCAACCACAGGCACGCTTCTGTTTGCAAAGGTCTGGTCATTATCTTTCAGAATCTCCTTCGCCATTGCAGAGGAGGAGACCACAATTGATGTCTTCATGCCAAACTTGAAGGACATGAGAGACCCATATCTGAGCGAGATCTTTGAGAGGCATTCGTGTACATTGGGCTCCAGCAGATGAAGATGGCCTAACAGGGGCAATGCAAAAGGCCCTGGGGGAAGCCTCTTAGATCTCCATTTTCCAATACCCAAAATGAAAACTACAAGAAAACCCAAGGCTCCACTCACCCAGTAGTACCATATACTGTTTCTGCTGCTCATATCCATGATTTCTGCTCAATCTAAAACTCACCTTGTTCTCTCTGTACTAAGCTCTGTGAAATTTACACGGGAGAGAATCCAAGTTTAGGTCATACACGACAAGAGTCGGATTACGCATCTGCTGCTGAAATCCAAGACTATAAACTTGGAAGCAGTTGGGACGGCATTGTTTGAATAAAATTGTCCTTTATTATGTTGGGCTTATTGGATTGTATTGGGTTACAACGACAAGGCCGGTGCAGATAACAAGGTGCGAGGAAAACTATATAAGTTAGTCAGGTGTGGAAAACATCATTTTCAATTTGGGTCCACTGGAGGATAGTTACAGGGATGCAATATAATATCATAGAAGAAAATGATGGAAAATAATATGATCTAGTGGAAAATATTTACAGGAATACATTGATGACATATGTGCTTGCGTATTATAGTTGAAGAAGAAAATGTTAGAAATTGGATATTGAAGACATTTTACAGGGATGTAGAGTATGTTCCTGTCTACTATATTTGAAAATGAAAACATTGAGAAAGGAAAAAATTTAATAGTAAAGATTTAAACTAACAAGATTTAACAGAATAATTTTGTTTTTTTTGTGTTTTTTAAGATTTTATAATCGTTATTTTATTTTATTACACAAAAATATTTTTGATTGAGTTATGAATGAGAAGAAGAGTTTCGAAAGGGTTCTATTTTAAGTTAATATTTTTTTCTAAAGTCAATAAAGATATATCATAGATGCTTAAATGATAAATTAGGACAACATAGAACAAATTGCACATTGTCAACAAAACAATAAATCAACCCTCCACCACTAGGGGTAAGGATGAAGTAGATAGGGAGGACCATCCAATAACAATAACAAAACCAACAACTCAAGGTGGGTTGAAGCTAAATTGTTTTAGAGAACTTTGAATCGTGTTCGCCATCTTATCCTTGACTCCATCAAATTGAATACATTTTTGACTGACTTCTCATTACACTTATTGGCTTGAACCATCTTCCTATTTTCCTTCTTAGATAGTAAGGATGAAGTAGATAGTGAGGACCATCCAATAACAACAACAAAAACAACAAGTCAAGGTGAGTTGAAGCCAAATTGTTTTAGAGAACTTGGAATCATGTTCGCCATCTTATCCTTGACGCCATCAAGCTGAATACTTTTTTGATAGACTTCTCGGTACACTTGGCTTCAACCATCTTCCTATTTTCCTTCTTAGAGGTCTTCATGGAGGGTAAACGCTAAGACCCAAGTGTAGGGCTGAAGGCATGAGAGTTAAGGAGCTTCCCATCTAGGCCCTTCCTTATAGTTTCCTTCTCCTTGCAAATATCCTCCAAAAAAACACTCATTAGGATGAGATCCACACTTAGAAGCAAGAATGACTCCATCTAAATGTTTTTTCCATAAGAGGATCAATCACCTCCTAAATACACAATATAGGAGACTCGTCTGCAACTTCAGGAACATAAGGTACCTTCTAAAACCTTTGCTTCATGTGACTTTTTCATCCTCTAGAGATCCTACACCAAGTAGTAAGTAGTAGCATGGCCAAGCATGTAACAATAGTGAAAAAATGCCAAGGAATTCACATATGTATGATCTGTTGCACCCATTTTCCTAGCTTAGAGGATAAGGTGATTGAAGAGGGAAGCACCCTATCAATATTGGCAATGATACATAACCTACAAAATAATTCAAATTTTTTATATTTGATCACTTGGTCAATAACAAAGAGTTATTTTATTTTTATCATTTGTTTTTGTTTTTGTTTTTGAGTAAATGTTAAAATTAATCACTTGTCTATGACTTTTCATGTTTATCTATGTATTTTAGATAGATATTAAAAATGATATTTATATAGAAAATAAAATAATTTTTAAATAAAAGTATAAGTAAATAAGTTATTTTTGTATATGGTTTTAAAATTTTGGACATGGTTTTTATAATCTATTACATCACTATTAAAAAAAGTCAATATAAGGATAAAATAAATAATTCTTAATAAATTTAAAATTTATGTCTCCATGTAGTAAATAAAATAATTCTTCAAGTAAATAAAATATTTTCAAAGTGATAATTCTTGGTGTTTCTATATATATATATTTAATATATCTACAATATTTTAATTTTTTGCTATTATACTTGGAAGGTCCAAGAGCCATCAACAAAAAGAATCAATATCACATGTCCAATGATCACCAAGACCATAGAAACAACAAACAAAGTCTTAACATGAAACCCACACACTTACCAACCTATTGTAGGTAAGACTTGATTATAGAAGCCTAAAAAATTAGCATCACAAACAACCCAAGGACAAGGAAATTTACACAAGCCGATGCATCCCACACTGCCCTTATAATCACATTTATAACCTACCACTTTTAGAGCACAATGACAACAAACATTATCAGAAGTATGAATTTTCATAACATCATCAAACTCCTTGCTATCACAAAAATTTGAACAGGTCACCACAACATCCTTCGAGACCACCACCTTAAGAATTTTCACAATTTCCTCTACAACTTGTTGAAGACAAGCCCACCTCCACCTTGCCAAATGCAAGTGATTGAAAATACAGCCAAAGAAAACTACTAGATGATGGCCCAACTTATCCATGCCATCATGAACTAGAAATGAACCAACCACCACAGACAACATATAAACCCTACTCAAAGATTGTACAACATCAAACACATTCCTACTTCCCTTCAAATGTCTTACATTGAACATCAAATTTGACATGGTCTTCCTAATTTCAATGATGAAAGCACCATCAATATCCTTTGCAAGCCCCCACACATGCACCATATAAGTTTTTAACCTCCTACTCAATAAATACCATGAAATCAACCACCATCTCTTCACCAAAGACCCATAACTTCTGAGGTTTCATCATTACTCCTCTCACATTGCCTTTCATATTCATGCTCTGATCCCCCACCGTCTAACACACCTATCAACACCCATATGCTAACGCTCTTCATTTTGATTTGTGATCTTTTGTTTCATCTCCACATAAATTTATACCATTTCCTTTTCAAAGGTAAACTCTGTTACTCTCGTAGTCAATAATTAGTCGTCAAATTGATAGAGATTTTGTATTCTGGCAAATCTTATTTAATATGTATTTAATACTTGCATGCTTAAATCGTAGGAGTTATATATTTGAACGGCATGATTAGCGTGCACCCATGCTGTCAATATTATATTCTTGATGAAATTTTCAGAAGCGCAGAAAAAGTATTTTAAAATTGCATAAACGAATCTTGCAAAGGGCATTTGTAAAGAAATGAAAAATCGTCTTTGAATTTCCATTAGTCAAACTTTTATGACAAGATCACTTAATCTCCATCTAACATCCTCAAACAATACAAGCTACTTTCAAAGGAATAGTTTGTTCACTAGGAAATTAGCTTAGTGCAAGTTCCCAGTCTTGTCCCACAAATCCTTTCCTTAGTATTTCCTAATACATTGTGTTCTAGAGCAACCATATCATGTCAAATATAGTCTACATCTTTTGAAAACCTTAAAGAATGTTTATATAAAATTAACTAAAATTTTCATTATGTAATATGGAGTTTTTCATAGAAATATTGTTCATATCCCAACACTTTTTAGATATGACATTTGATCCAAGATGTCCACTTAAGATTAATGGATTTTTTCCAAGTAAATCAAACATTATCAATTATAGTTTAACAGTGAGCTAGAATATAGTCCCAACCTAAACTCTATCATCCAACACTTTTCCAACTCTAATCATTATATAAATATTCTTCTTAAAAGCTATATGCACACTTGTATCAACAATCTCGTTAATAAAAATCACAATCTTTATTAACCCAATATCTGAAAGTCTAGAGATTGACTTCACTCTCCAATCTCAAAACATCAACTTAACTTTACCTCAATCCTTGACCTTATTAGATGAGTTATCCCCTAAGAAGACATCAGCTCCAACAAAACTTATACATAAAGAACCACTCCTTGTGAGGATTCATAAGACAATTAATCAATCATGTATCACTACATGAATTAATCTTGATGACATGAGGTTCACATATCTTCACCTTCTTCATTAGAACAATCAAATTATATGAAAGATGTATCATAAGAACTATTTTTATTAATTAAGAGTTATTTTATTTTATTCACTTGTTTTAGTTTTATTTCTTGAATAAATGTTAAAATAAGTAACTTGTCTATATCTTTTCCTATCTATCTATGTACTTTAAATAGATATTAAAAATTATATTTATATAGAAAATAAAATAATGTTTATTACAATAAAAATAAATATAAATATGCTTTTTGTTTACATAAGTTAAAGATGTGACAAACATTCATCCAACCCAAAAATATGAATTTCACTTAGGATGACATTAGCTTTAGTGTAATGGAGAAAATTACAAAGTTAATGAAGAGAAAAGGTGAGAGTGTGTATCCTTGTTCAAAAATTTAAGTAAAGAGGGAACTATTGATAAGGACAAAGAAATTTATCATAAAGAGATAATTGCGAACCCAAGTAACCTAGTGTTGGTTAAAATTGAAAATATAGTTTTAAAAGGGTGATTTTAGAATAGTGTGTCAGATTTTTTGGTTTAAGTCGGACATTAAATCAACATTTTTAACTAAACTTTAATTTTATATCAAGTATAACAAGAAAACTATTAAGAATTTGAAGATGATGTAAACTAATAAATTTTAGATTATATATGATTAGTAAGTGTTGTCAAGGGGGTGGTTTCCATTATACCAAAATTTGCAAAAAAAATTACATTTATTCATATTGAACACAAATTTAGTACATAGTTGTGTTACAAAAAATGTGATGGGAAAGCATCGTTTTGCATTTTTATGGTTAGTCTCTTCAGTGAGAGTTTATTTGGTGAGTAGAATTAATAGAGTATAGGTTTTATTGATTGACTTGAAGATAAGATAGCTCTGCAATATTCAATTAATAGTTTGTGTTGTCAACAATATTCAATTATTTAATTATGTTGCTAGACTCATGCTTCTTGCTGTCAAAAATATAATATATTAAATAATTTATAATATAGATTTTTTTATAAATAAATTTAAATTTTTTTTAATATTTAAATTTTAAATTTTTTATATTTAAAAATGATATATACTATTTGTGGTTTATATTTTATTATATTTGTACTTCACAATTTTTTAATTTCATTTTTATGTGAGATAAAACTTATAATGAATTTGAAATTTTAAAAATATATATGTATATAAAATTTGTTTCTTATAACCTGCTGCTGACAGGTAGTGGAATTGGCTTGAGTCTTGAGTATGCTCCTCAAGATCTTGGGTTTGACTCCAAGATCCGAACTTACCCGATGCGTGTAACTTGTTGATGAGATATTATAGAAAGCATTCCTTCAATGACCTCACCTCTGCAAGACATTCTAATTTTGCAGAGGAGAATAAGTCTTCATAATTGCTAATGTAGAAAGAGAATGTATCCATATTCCTTCATTGCCGATCTTCCCAAAGTAGAACAAGAGCTTCTTTGGTACTGATGAATATACCTGCAATTAGTCTGTATGAAGGCACCAGATCAATCTATCTCTCATGTTTCTTCTGATACAGCATCTTTATGTTCAAACTTAACAAGGCTGCCAACCAGCATCAACCTCCAGCTTTTCATTCCCGTGAGTGGAAGCACATTTGTGAAGAAACATTCATATAGGTTCCCATCATGCATGTGGCCATTTTGCCATCTTGTTGTTCTGACTATTTTCTAGATAGCCTCGGCCATTTCATCTGTGTCAACATTGAACAAGTGGTGTAATTGATCTTTGGCATTCTCCTCAGGACAGTTGCATATTACAGCAAAAATTTTGTGGTTTTCCATGATAGAAGCAGCATGTATATTCGTGATATATAGGAGGAGAGTGTTCTTTCGTGTAGTTGCAAAAATTTCATGTAGTCATATACATGATAGAGCATATCTTAAGGGGCCAATCGTTTTGATCGATCGGGATTGGAGTCAAGTGTCTTAATACAATATAACTATTCGATTTTCGATAAATAGGAGATATTTTCCACAACATGTCAATTTGTGATTTTGTTATCAGAATTCAACTGTAGAATTTGACTCAGATGATTCAGCCATATAATTTTACGAATCAAACTACTGTATAATTTTATAAATCAAACCAGACAGTTGAATCCTGATAACACTATCACATTTTGTCCTCGTCCAAAATCTCTTCAAATCCATCCCATTCTGATGGAGAGGACACAACTCGTAGCTCAGCCTGACCTTGAATGCCTTGATTAGCGAGAAAGTCTGCGGCATGGTTAGATTCTTTGAAGACATGGGACAGTGAAAAATCTTATAACTATGATAAATGTGTCCAAATCACATGGATCCATCCTTGGAGATTCCAGCTCTTAATTCTTTTTAATTTTATTTCATTTATGGATATTTTTTAATATCCCTCTATGTCGATTTGTTTTATTCCTTTTACAATACACAGGTTTAGGCCAACAGCAAGCACCTCCATTTTAACCTCATTGTCGGTGCCCATTTTTTATTTTTTTGAGAGGGCCCATGTTAATTTCCCTTTGTGGTTCCTGATTAGACATCTCAAGCCAAAGGCCCTCGGGTTCTCCTTTGACACTTCATCAAAATTCAGTTTTAAACGTCCACCTAGCATTCTTCGTCCTTGATACTAAATTACTCGAAGTAATGGAGTACATATGGATATTTCAAACTGTCTCATTCTTTCATTATTTTATCATCTCATGCTATGAAAGTATGTTTCCTCTTCGTAAGGGCTCTTGAGTTGAGAGTTTGTGTGATGTTTATTTCCAGTTTCTGGAGGACTTGTCTAAATTGCATTCTTCTTCACAAAATATTTGTCAATTTCTCTCCTTTCAAATCTTCCAAATGAGGAGGACTGCAATCCATATGCCAGCCAAAAATGCATTAGAGAACAATCTGGACCAACTCTTGAAGACAAGTTAGTAGCAAATGGTCATTTGTTTCTTCGCTCCTTTTGCATATTAGGCATCAGTTAGGGCCTACAATTCCAACAATGTGCAAACTGAAGGATAATGAACATAATTAATTATTTGTGATTCCTGATTGCAGAGTGAATGCATCGGTGTTTGGAGAATGTAGATTCATCATTTTTGGAAGATGGCTAGGGAGAGGCCTTAAATCAGGATAGTGTTGAAGCACGTATTTTGGAGACTGAGATTTTCTTCAAAATGTTCATTATAAGAGAGAAAATATAGAATAATGACATTTTTTCCATGTTCATTATTGGGAAGAATGAAGGATAATAAACATAATTAGTTATTTGTTATGTAGTTGCAATTTCAGTTATGATATAAAATCTATATATACATATAATAAAAAAAAAAAGTTGAATTGAATGAAAAAAATCTAAAGATTGATATATATCTTGTGTTGTATTTCAATTTTATTATTGTTTTTGGTTTCCATCATAAACGATCTCCCATTAAGATCTTCTTGTGAAGGGTTGTCCACACAAAATCTCTAGCTTTGGGGAGTACCGCTTTGTTCCAACATAAGTCAAAGGGCCAATGGTTCTTATTTTGGATGATCTTTTAGATATGATATTCTAGTTTTATTGAGTATGCTCCTGATTTTTCTCCACTACAGATTATCTTATCTAGCATTGAGTTCCAAACATTCTAGCATCAGATTTTGTTTGGTCTAGTTGCTTATCCAATCCCCATCGAAGGAAGCTTAATCCCACAAGATGTTTGTCATTGCTTCATTCTTTGTTACATAGTCTGCAACTTTTCTTTCCCCCCATTTATCCATGATTCCTCGATACTTGCTCAATGCCTCAATCTCGATCAAGGGGCGATGTTTTTTCCAAGAGTCTATCCAAAACTTGGTTGAGTGTTCAGTTATGAGTGATTTGCATTCCCAAATAAACTTCCAAGTGTGAGATCCAATGGAAGTATTTTGCAATTGTCAATATTTTGATAGGGTCATTATTATTAGTTCCTGCCGAAGGAACTATAGTGAAGGCTTCAAACATAAACAGTGATTAATCTTATGCTGTGATGGCCAATTAAATTCAGTTTTTGCCTAGTTCGGTCAGTTAAAGATGCACATTTTTTACTGTAAATATTCAATAAAAAAAAATTCTGGCTGTCTGATTAGCGCTCTGCTGATTGTCAGACGCTTTACGTGCATTTCTAAGCAAGAGAGCGCACGAGTATAGAGGAGGCTCTGCAGATTGTCCGATGGTTTTTTACAGTCGGCGATTAGCTATGCTCATGAGTTGCCATAATAGCATCTTTGCATGAAGAGGAGACGTGGTCAGTGCTGTTGGCCTCCAGGACATCCGTTACCGAGATTCAATGAGGAGGGCATTAAAATGTTCATTTGCAAAACCCCTATTCCGTAAAAATTGAAATCGGTCAAAAAATTCTAGACTGCAACGTGACGGACATTAAGGTTTCTTGTTACAGAAAAGGAATAAAAATAGAAATCTGTGAACAGAATGTATAAAAGTCAGTATTCAGATGAGGCGGGCTCTGCTGCAACTCTGTATCCTCGCAATGCAAATCTTATCTTACAGGACCGTTTCTACACTGTCTGGGCACATCAAATGGGTTTGTTAAAATGCTTCTTGTTTGTTTTTAAACCTAATATTTTACCAAGTTGTAGATAGTTTTACTTTTTAGAATCTCAGTTAGTATTTTGGTACAGGCAGGGAGGATGGTGAAAAGATTATGTAATTTTCTTTACACCTGCCGATTGTATTTGCTTGAAGGTTTACAAAACCTTTTTCAGCAAATCCATTTCGTGCATATCCTGCAATCATTGCACTTCAAGAGGATACATGTCTTAGAGGCATTCTGTCAAACAGTTCACGTGCCTTGACTATGCTTCACACTTGGCTTACATGTCTATCAGGGCACTTGCAACTATAACATCTGACGAAAATTCCCCTTCGGTTATCCTCTGAGGGATGTCCATATCCTGTTCCAAAGCTTTCATGTTAGCACGGGTAGGCAGAATGCTGGGAAAAAAATGTGGAATTTGGTTTTAAATCTGCCAATTGCATTCACTTAAAAGTTTGTAAAGCCTTTTATAAAAAAATTCATTTAGTGCATATTCCGTAATCGTGGCATTCCATGAAGCCAAATTTCTTGAGGCTTCTGTCGAACACTCGCTGCCTTGTTTATGCGTCCACATTTTGCACGCTTGTCTACCAGAGCATTTCGAAATATAATATCTGAAAAAATCACCCTTCCATTATGCTTTGTTTGATGTCCATACTCTGTTCCAAAGTGCCCATTTCAACATAGGCGGGGAAAATGCTAGCGAAAATTATGAAATTTGGCTTTACACCTACCAATTGCGTTTGCTTGAATGTTTCTAAAGCGTTATCAAATTATAAACAAATCCATTTCATGCTACATATCCTACAACCATTGCATTCCATGTGATGGCATCCCTTTGGAGACATTTTCCAAACAGTTAAATGTGCCTTGTCTATGGTTTCTCATTTTGTATGCATGTCTACCAGGGCAGTTTTAAATATAACATCTGACAAAATTCTACGTTTCATTATGTTGTGACGGACGTCCATACCCTCCCTGTTCCAAAGCTCCCATTTTGGCACAAGCGGGGAGGGAGCCATCTTGGAAGCCAGTAAAAATCCAAACAGGTATGTAAATGATTTTTGTATATGTTTTTAAGATAATCACTGGTTTTCGTATATGTTTTTAAGATAATAACTGGTTTTTGTAAATGTTATGATGATCTCCCAATAAATAACGCATTTTTCTAAAGGCATGATAACAAAGGTATCTTTGGTGGATGTGTGTTCATCATGTAATGGGACGCATAAATTTTAAATAATACTAATTTGCAAAATAAACACCATATTTCATTATGATATTGCTATCAGGATTCAACCATGTAATTTTTGAGTCAAACTCATTGACCCATGATTCAATGAGTAGTGGTTCACAAGAACCCATCTCTCATGATAATGAATGGTCCACTTAGCATTCATTGCATCATTTTGGGACATTATGCAATATGATTATTGGATTTTAAAATTTTCTGCTTTAATGGCTATGATTTTTATCTTCTTTGTTATATCCTATTGATTCTCACTTTGACCACTTTGTTATTGAAGTGAAAACAAACATTTATGGTTTATTATATAAGCCTATCAGTGTCATCTTGTATGCCCTAGTATCTAGTATTTGAATTATATGTCGGCACAATTTGGTTTAGGAGATTTTATACCATACTATAAAACTGTGTTGTCTTTTTGTCTTTGGCATGTTTGCTTGGGATTTATGTTAGAAGACGGATCATTCCAGCACCTCTGAAACTTGCATGGTCCCTTGCAAGTCTTACAGGTGGATGCACTGCACGAGGTAACAATACACAAATTCATTGTTTTCATTCCTCTTCCTACTTCCTAGTATTCGATGTTGCTAGGATTCCCATCTCTACTACCTGCCAATTGTTTCCTTACTTTTGTTGTTTCTTTGCATCAGTAAATGATAGCGCAGGGGGGAATAAATGGAGGGGCATATGATTCCACTTCAAAGTTACTCCATTTGGCATGGGATCCAACCACAAATGTCATTGCATGTGTTGCTTCAAATAGTTTATATATGTATTATGCCTAATTAAAACATCTACATTGTAATCAACGGATCTAGGTGTTATTTTTTTCTTGACCACCAGTGGAGCAATTTCAAGCTAAGCTATTATCACATACATATCTGTATTTATGCTCCTGAATTTGATTTGTGACTTGCTATAGCTTGTAGCATCCTTGATCTGCTCTATTCTTGTTCGTAGATGCCATGGAGGATCCCATTTATAAAAGGTTGTGCCAAAGCCTCTTCTTTTAGAATACATGGCAGAGGTTAGGGGTTTCAAGTTTTATTGTTGATTCATTTTAGCAGGGACACATTCCAAGCTGTTGTAGGTTAATTGAAGTGATCTAGTTCCTTGACGGGTATGGTCATGTATTGCATAGTGTTATGCCAAGAGACAACTAAAATTTGACTTGTTTGTTTTCAATCAAGGCCCGCAAGTGTCATTTGGAATGTGGTACTAACCCCAGTGCATCGAGTCTTAGCTGTTAGGCAGTTACCAAATTAGGGCTCGCTGCTCTGCTTTGTTTGTAATTTTTATACTCAACTCATGGTTTTGAAAGGGGCCAGCAGATTTTCCTAGTACATTTGAAGCATATTTTAAGCATGTGTTGCAGTATCAAGCACAGATGTAACAATCATACATTTGTATTTTCTCCTTTTATAATTTTGAATAATGTTAAATGCTTCTGGTTTGTCTAATTTTTAATGTTCACTAAATACTTGTGCTTCAAAGTCAGTGCTTGCCTTGTTTATACAGAGATTGTTTATTCCGAGTTCTTATCTGCCATGGAATGTCAACTTGTTTGAACACATGGTCACTGATGATCTCAATGGTAAGGAATGATGGCATTTTCTCAATGTTTTGTTTTATTGAAGTTTCTCAAGTCTTCTGAACAAATCCATTTTGTGCAAATCTTGCAACCATTGCAGTCCATGAGATCATCTATATTTGAGACATTCTGTCAAACTCGTGTGCCTTCTCTATGCTTCCACATCTGCATACACGTCTAACAAGAATGTTGCAACATCTGACAAACTTTCTCAATCCCTTATGCTCTGATGGAATATACCCTCTTCCAAAGCTACTATTTTGGTAGAAGCAGGGAGATGTTGACAAAGGTTTTGGATTTTGGCTTTACACTTGGCAATTGCATTTGCTTGGAGGCTTCTAAAACGTTTTCAACAAATCAATGGTTTTTTTTTTTTTTTGCATATCTTGCAATTATTGTAGTCCAAGAGTACACATCTCTTTGAGGCATTTTGTCAAAGAGTTCATGTGCCTTGTCTATGCTTCTACATTTTGCATAAATATTTACCAGGGCAGTGTTCATCTATAATCTCCTTTCACTTTCCAGTTAGGTGTACATTTTCATTGTCAATTCCATTGTAGTAATGTCATTTTCATTGCCAATTGCATTGTAGTAATATCCTTAACTGCTTTTACTTGTGCATTTTTTCATTATTTTAGCTGAAGCAATTACTCTATCAGCTGCAATAATATCCCATAACAATGCCTTGATGGCACTACTTGTATCCAATAACTTCACTGATACGAAGAGCAATGTTTTCAAGCGTGTTCAAGCATAGAGAATTTGCACAAGATGGCCTGTTATGGTGAGTTGTCTTACACTTTACTTTTGAGGGACAAATTCCACTTTATATATTTACTCATACATACATTGAATGATATGCAATATTTTTTAAAGAATTGAGACTATGAAATAGATTTATTAACAATGAAGAGTCGGTTAACTTTTTAGATACTTTGGTTGTGCTCGTTTTCCTTCCAAATGAGAAAAATTGCTTTGGTAAAGTTACAAAACAATCGTTTGCAAGTGAAATGAAATGAATATGTTTTGTTTGGCAATAAGTCCTCCAACTTATCTGCTGGTTATTTTAAATGTTTTTCGTTGCAACAGCTTGCACTAAGAAAGAAGACTGAAATTGTAGTTGTACAAATCTATATTTTGCAGGTTTGTTAAATCTTTGAAATGGGTAAATACTCTCTCCAAATAAGCTAAGGTTGTTTTGACTGATTCAAGGGGTTTAGCATCAACCTCTCCCATGTTAGGAGCAATTGGTATTAAGAGATGGCAATTTGTTTTGCCTTAGAAAGGTCAACTCATCCACCCTTGAAATTAGTTTGAGGCATAGCATTAAATGAATGAGGATTTGAAGCATTTTACTCTTATTTGATGGTTTCACTTTCTTGAGTTATAAAGATTTGGAAAACAATTTGCATCAAATTTTCCTAAAGTTACTATTTTGAATTTAATTATTTAAGTGAACTGGAAATTACCTTACCACATGAAATTTTAAGATTTTTCCCATCTTCAAGTTCAGAAATACTCTCTCCAAATAAGCTAAGGGTTGTTTTGACCAATTCAAGGGCTCTAGCATCAACCTCTCCCATGTTAGGAGCAATTGGTATTAGAAGATGGCAATCTATTTTTCCTTAGAAAGGTCAACTCATCCACCCTTGAAATTAGTTTGAGGCATAGCATTAAATGAATGAGGATTTGAAGCATTTTACTCTTATTTGATGGTTTCACTTTCTTGAGTTATAAAGATTTGGAAAACAATTTGCATCAAATTTTCCTAAAGTTACTATTTTGAATTTAATTATTTAAGTGAACTAGAAATTACCTCACCACATGAAATTTTAAGATTTTTCCCATCTTCAAGTTCAGAAATACTCTCTCCAAATAAGCTAAGGGTTGTTTTGACCGATTCAAGGGCTCTAGCATCAACCTCTCCCATGTTAGGAGCAATTGGTATTAGAAGATGGCAATCTGTTTTGCTTAGAAATCTCAACTCATCCACCCTAGAAATCATTTGAATCTCGCTTCTTAAATTGAGTTTATCTTTCAGGTTTCACCCAATGCTATTGACATGCAATTTCTTCTTGTCATTGTATGTGCATCTTATCTTTGCATGCTTGAGAGTTCATTATTTGAGGTTGTCTTTGTGGTATTTTAAAATTGAATTATTAATCGATATTACGATTGAGCATTAACTTCTAGATTTGGCATCCCTTCTAACATGTGAATTGTATGTCTCCTTTCCAAGTCCACAATATTGTAACCCTAACATCTAACATTTTTCCTAGGCAAAAATTGTTCTGCCAATTTTTGGTAGGAACTTCGCTACCCCGCAGCTCTTGTTCGGGTATTTTCTTTGTAGGATTCTACACCACGGAGCTTCTTGGCATGTGTACATTCTCCAAATAATTTTTTCTCTCAACACACAATTTTGCAAGTCTAAATCCTTAACGCCAACGCCACTGCCTAGTTCATTTTTTTCATAGATTGTGTCCCAATTGATGAGTGGCAGCCTCTTGACATCATTCAAGCGATCCCATAAGAACTTCATTATACTATTCAAATTAAGTTTTATTTTCTTTGGTAGGTGCATACACGACATCATGTATATCAATATAGCCACTAGGATGACTTTTATCATTAGAATCCTTCCAAATAGTGAGTCACCTTCCATTCCAAGGTTGTGCTTTTATTTGGAAAACTTTCACTGTGTGTTTTTAGAGGTTAGTTCTAATTGCACCATGGAAGAGTGGCACGCCCAAATACTTGTCGGGGATTGATCTTATGGTGTATCTGAATATGTTAGTGATTCTCCAATATATATCCAACATTTATTTTATTACTCTTGCCTCATACATGTTCGATTCTTAGAGGACAATGTCATCCACAAATTGTTGGTGTATAATCGAGTTCATGTTTCTTGTAACAAGAATTCCATGTCAAATCCTTTCCTCATGTTTACATTTCACCAATCTTCTTAGGGTCTCTGACATTATCACAAACAAGAATGGGGATTGGGGGTCCCCCTGACGAAGCCCCTTTAAGCTCACAAATAAATCACATGGGGCCCCATTTACAAGCACAAAGAAGTACATTCTAGAGATGCAGTCATAAATCTATTCAATCCATTGCTTATAAAAACTATTTTTTTTCATAATCAACATAAGGAACCACCAACAAACCAGATCGTACTATTTACTTATGTCAAGGTTAAGGATCATACTTTTATGCTTCCCACTTTTGATCGAATGGATTATCTCATTTTCTATGACAATTCCTTCTATTATGTCTCTTTCAAGTGTAAATCCACTTTGTTTTGAAGAAATGATGTTTTCCAATACCAACTTCAGCCTATTTTTCATTGCCTCCATGATTATCTTATTAGTTATGTTGCACAGTGATATTGGGCAGAATTCTGTGGAGGTGGAGATATCATTTTTCTTGGGGATTAGGACGATCAAAGTATTGTTGATGTTCTTCACCATTCTCTTCTTATTTCTATCTAGTCTTTTGCAATTTCCCAACCCTCTTGCCCCAAGAAATGCCAACATTTTTGGTATAAATGTGTGTTGAGTGTGAAGTCCAACCCCTGCCCTTTCATCTTTGTCTTCTCATGACTCCTCTGCCCTGAAGAGAACAATATATATTATTTTGCTTGGTGATAGACTGAGATGAATTGTAATCTTGTTGTTGCAAATAATAAGAGTTATTTGCCACATGCTTTTCCCGTGGATGTAGCTATTACATTGAACCACATAAATTGTTCTTGTGTGTGTTTATTAGACTATGTGTGTGTCCATAATTGCTCAGACCTAAATTTGTTTTTGTTTTAATTTTCTCTTTTAAAATTAACAATTGGTATCAAATCTATGGTGTTCAATCATTTGGAATGAGAGATTTGAGTTTGAGTGGGAGAAATGTCGTATGACGAAGGAAAGGTGGAAAGGTTCAATGGCCACAACTATCAACTGTGAAAAATGCAAATGGAAAATTATTTATATCACAAAGATTTGTGGCGACCATTACATGGTAAAGAAAAGACACTAGCAACTATGTCATATGAGAATTGGGACATTTTGGACATAAAAGCATTAGGATCCATTTGGTTGTGCTTATCCCCAATAGTAGTGTTTAACATATCCAAAGCAATAACAACTGTGGATTTGATGAGTACATTGAATAAGTTGTATGAAAAGCCCTCAACATCGAATAAGGTATTTTTAATGAAGCAGTTGTTTAACACAAGAAAATGGTTGAAGGTAGTTTTGTAGCAGACCACTTGAATGAATTTAATACTGTTACTAATCAATTATCTTCTATAAAAAGTATTCTTTGATGATGAGATTCGAGATCTATTAATTTTGTGTTATTTTCCAAAAATCTAGAATAGCTTGTTTATGGTAGTAAGTAACTCGGTTTCTAGTTCAAATACTTTAAAATTTGATGATGTTGTTGGTGTAATTTTAAGCGAGGAAATGCGAAGAAAGAGAACGGGTGAGACTCCAACATCAGGTAATGTTTTGAGTGTAGATGATAGAGGAAGGTCAAAAGGAAGAGAGAAGAATCTAGGAACTCATGGGAAATTACAAAGAAGGTCAAAATCCAAAAGTAGAGATATTGGTTGATGGTATTGTGGCAAGCAAGGCCGCATCAAAAAAGAATTGTTGGTCTTTCAAGAAAGCTAAAAATTAGCGAAAAGAAGATGAAGAAAATGTGGTATGTAAAGATTATGTCGATGATCTTATTTTAACCTCGGAAGAAATAGCAACAAATGTTTGGGTGCCTGATTCAGGAGCAACGTTTCATGCCACTTCGTGAAAGAAGTATTTTAAAAACCTACAAAGCGGTGACTTCAATAAGGTTTTTATTGGAAATAATAAATCTTGTGATGCTATTGGCAAAGGGGATATTTTGTTAAAGTTAACAAATGGAAATAATTGGTTGCTATGCCCGATGTTAGATATATCCCTCAGTTCAAACAAAATGTGATTTTAGCAAGACAATTGGCTTCTCAAGGATGTGAAGTCACTTGTGAATCTGATAGATGAAAAGTAACAAAAGGAGTCTTGGTAATTATTCAGGGTAGAAAATTAGGAACCTTGTATATAGTAGAGAGTGGTGTTGAAGTGGGAGTTGTTCATTCCACGCTACCTCAAATTTGATCCAACTTGGGGCATCTTAATTATCTTCAAACCTTGAATGTTTACCAATGTATGATGAATACCTTTAGCTCCCCTTTGTTATAAACTCATTTAATTCTCTTTGGTATTTGATAGATGCAATTCAAAAACATTTCACAAATTCCAGATGTTGGAATGAATTATATTAAAAAAATCCTATCAATTTAGGTGAGTTCTCTTTCTTTCAACTTGAAGTGGAACCAAATGCCCTTAAGAGAAATATTTTGCATTCTTAAACATAACATTATATAAAAACATAGCCTTAATTGTTAAACTTTGCATTTGTATTGTTTCTAGGATTGAACCTCTAACCTAGATATGTTCCTATATAAAAAAAATATGTGAATAGCTTTATTCAATAAATGACTCTAAAGATATATAAAATAAAATTGATCACAACTTGAATTTTAATCTAAGATTTGATGTAAAGATTGATTTGTTAGAAATAATAACATCATCATAATGGAAGAATTTTGACGCAAGAGGGAACGATCACCCCTTTGCCCAAAACACATCAATCCCACACAAAATTCAACAACCCACAAAGGCAAAACTTTGCCCATGAATTTTAATTATTGTTTATCAAAGATTTCAACTAAATTCTTATTTAATTAACTGAATCTATTACATTTATCTCAATTCAAGCTTTATTACTATAGACACATAAAAATGACCTACGCCTGCAAACTCAATTTTCTCTTTAATTCCTCTAAACATAATTAAAACATTTGATTATGTCATATTCAAATTCAACTATTAATTAAATAATTAATTAATTCAGGGCTTTTATTCTTCTTGTCTATTTAAATAAATAAATCACATTTCTTTTATTTACATACGCCACTAATGTCTAAAGTCCTCTTTTAATTAAATAAATTATTAAATTTATTTAATTAATCCATTATTTCCCCCTTTGACTATTTAAATAAAGAAATTTTATTTATTTATTTAAATGCATCTCTAATACTGAAATCTTCTCATAATTATTAACCCACTTCTTTCACAATTAAATAATTAAAATTAATTATTTAATTGTCTCATTTAATTCTCTTATTTAAATTTCCCTTTCCAAATAAATAATTTTAAAATTATTATTTGAAGTCACATGACCCCACCATTTTGAATTAAATTTATATTAAATTCAAAATAGTATTTTTCTCCGTAAATTAAGTAATTTCTAAAATTATTTGATTTTCTAACTCCCTCTTTTTTTGTGCCAAATCTTATCTCCTTGTCACATTTATTCTTATTCCCTGATTTGATTTTCTCAAATTAAATCTTGTCCACTCATTTTGAGTTCACCCTAATGTTGCCCTAACCCTAAGTGTAAGTTGTCAGTTTGAATCTTGACCATTGATTTTAGGGCACTTCTCAATCTTCAATCTTGTCCATTTACCAAAATTGCATTTTCTATCTTGCATATCTTGGTATCTTGCATCTTGCATCTCTTATTTTCTTGTTTTCATATTTGTCATCTTGCTAGCTAGTTTGCAGGTAGAACTTAGTTTACTCGCATAGCCATTTAAAATCCTTCAACATTTGCTTAGGACTTTTCATTGTAATTAGATTGTTCATCACAAATCTGAGGGCAACATCACATTTTCAGCAAGTTGAGAAGGTATAATGGAGGTTAGTCATGGAGAATGAAGACATTTTGGTGAGATTGTTTCATTTGTTTTCATTTATTCCTTTGCACTTCATTATATGCTTTGAGTTTATTGTGTTTATGCTCTAACTATGCTAACCTAAAATTTACCCTATGTTACATTGGTGAACCCGTCATTCATTTTTTGCAATTTTTGTATGGATCTTTTTTGGCTTTCTGTAGGCACAGGTACAAAAAGCCACAATTGCAACCTTATGTGATGCAAACACTCTGTCGCGATGCATATTCTTTCGGGAACAACGTATCTGATCTGATGAGCCACATCTACAATCCCGAGCGACGCATCTGATTTTCAAGCCACATTTTCTTTACACAGCGACGCATTTGTCTATTACACTTCCAGCATTCGATTCTAAGATGCATTTGCTTTGTTGCGATGCATTTGTTTGGGTAAACTTTTCTTTTGGATTTTCCTATATTTTCCATATTTCATTTTTTTGTAGGTTAAGGGTTTTTGGATTACTAATATGTTTGTTACAACATGTGGCAAGCTGGAGTCTAACCCTTGTTGTTTGTGTTCCTTTTTATTTAACAATCTTAATCAAAGAAACAAACAACTCTACAATCTTGCATTACAATTCATGAGTTAAAATGAACATGCATGCACATTCATGGGATTAAAAAGAACACAATCATGCATTACAACTCATTGGAATAAAATGAATTTGTATTTTCTCATAGCATTGGCTTAAAATAAAAAAAGTGCTTGTCTCACACATAGTCAGATTTAAAATGAACAAGTGTTTTGAGTGTCTTGTGGTTTGGTGACAATTTCCCAGGTGTGTATGCAATTCTCTTTCGCTTTGTGCAATTTTGAGAAACAAAAATACTAAAGAGATTGTTACTTTATCACCCCACATTTCCTTTTGGGTTTAAAATGAACAAATCTTGCTAGTGTGAGCTAAGTACATTGCGTGCACGCTCTCTCTTTGTTTATGCAAACAAAGATTGATCAAACTACGGATGAACTAACTTGCTATTTTTTATCCTTAAAGGGTCTACCTGGTGGGAAAAAGTAATCACCCCAGGGAACGACCCAACTGGTAACACGCTAAAACCAAGCGATTGTCAACCGGTATATAAGTGTGGGTACTTGAGGGGGCAGGTGCATGGAAATGGGTAGCCAATTTGTGGCCAATTTAATTTTTCATCCCGAAATAGCGAAAACGCAAGCGCGTTATAATAAAATGCACTTGCATTATGGCTTGGTAATGATCGAGCCTAGGATCGGTCATTACCAAGCCATAACACGAGTGCATTATGGTTTAAATTTCAAAAAAAGCGCACATTTTGAGTTCAAAAAATGTGCATTTTTTGAAATTAAAAAAAAAAACATTTCCAAAATGCGAGCATGTTATAACGCACTCGTGTTTTGGTCTACATTGAAATTTGTTTCTTCTCTTTTTCTTGTCTTTTTCTTCTTGTTAAATTTTAGGGAAACTATATACATGAAATAAACATTTACATATGAACGTTTACTTTCTTATACTTTAAGTTATATTTCATGTATATAGGTAAGATGTTTGAGAGTGGTTTCAGATCTCTAGGAGTTATAATCCAAATTCTAGTTTTTGGAAGATCTCAAAAATTTCAGACTTAGTCAAATTTCAGTAATCAGCATGTCAAATTTCAATAATCAATAAGTTGTATCATCTTTCTCTCTCTATCTCACTCATTTTTTATCCCTTATGCTCTAGACCTCTCTCTCACACTCTCTCCTTCCCTCTATACTTCTATCTATCTAGCCTCTCTCTCCCCCTCCATCCCTCCCTCCTTTCCTCCTTCCCTCCTTCCCTCTAATTTTCTCTATCTCCCCCCTCTCTCTCTTCCTTCCTCCCACCCACCTTTCCTCTCTACTTCAATCTATCTAACCTATCCCTCTCTACCTCTCTCTCCCTCCCTCCTCTCTCTCTCTCTTCCTTTATCCCAACCACCTTCCCTCTATCTAACCTATCCCTCTCTACCTATCTCTCACCCTCCTTCCTCTCTCTCTCAATCTCTCCACCTTCCTCCTTCCCTCCTCTCTCTCTCATTCTCTTTATAACACTTCTCTCACCCTCTATCCCTCCCTCCTCCCCTCTCTACTTATATCTCTCTTCCTCCCTCCTCACCCCTCTCTATCTCTCCTTCCCTATATACTTCTCTCTACCTCTCTCCATCTCTACCTCTCCCTCCCTCATTCCCTCTCCCTCTCCCTCCCTCTCTTCCTCTCTCTTAATCTCTCAACCTTCCTCCTTCCCTTTGTGTTTCCCTCTCTCACACACTCTCTCCCTCCCCCATCTCTCTCTCTTTGGTTTAGGATTTAGGGTTTATGGTTTATGGTTTAGGCTTTAGGCTTTATGGCTTAGGCTTTAGGTCCAACCCCCTCTCTCTCAGGTTTATCCCTCCTTCTATCCCTCCCACTCCCTCTCTCTCTCTTAGGTATATCTCTCACTCCCTCTATCTCTCTCTCTTAGGTCTCTCCCTCCTAGGTCCCCTCTCCCTCTCTCGGGTCTCTCCCTCCCACCCTAACAAAAGAACACAAACTCTCTCTCTCTCTCAGGTCTCTCCCTCCCACCGCCTTCCCCTCTTCTCAATTATCTCCCTCCCACCCTAACTAGAGAACACACACACTCCATGTCTCTCTCTAAGGTCTCTCCCTCACCCCCCATATCTCTCTCTCTCTCTCTCTCAGTTCTCTCCCTCCCACTCCCTCTCTCAAGTCTCTCCCTCACACCCTAACTAGAGAATATTTCTCTCTTCCTCTTAGCCCCTATATCTCAAGTCTCTCTCTACCACCCCCTCTCCCGGCCCGTCTCCCTCTCTCAAGT
The DNA here is from genome assembly GCA_007115665.2 of Sequoiadendron giganteum. NCBI lineage: Eukaryota > Viridiplantae > Streptophyta > Pinopsida > Cupressales > Cupressaceae > Sequoiadendron > Sequoiadendron giganteum. The sequence goes on along the minus strand of CM021109.1, from coordinate 554,072,475 downwards.
CTCTCCCTCCCACCCTAACTAGAGAACTCTCTCTCTCTCTCAAGTCTCTCCCTCCCACCCTAACTAGAGACCTCTCTCTCTCTCAAGTCTCTCTCTCCCTTTCTTAAGTCTCTCACTCCCACCATAACTAGAGAAATCTCTCTATCTCCCTCCTTCTATCTCCCCCTCTTTCTCTCCCTGTCTCTCCCTCTCTCCCTCTCTCTTAGGTCTATCCCTCCCACTCCCTCCCTCTCTCTCAATTTTATCCCTCCCAACCCCTCCCCTTCTCTCAAGTTTGTCCCTCCTACCCCCTCTCTCTCAAGTCTCTCCCTCCCACCCTTTCCCCCTCTCTTAGGTCTCTCCCCCCACTCTAACTAGAGAACACACACACACACTCTTTGGTTTCTCCCTCACACCCCCTCAGTCTCTCTCCATATCTATCCATCTCTCTCTCTATCTGTCTCCCACTCCCTATATGTCCCTCTCCCTCTCTCTCTCTCTCTCCCTCCCACCCTAACTAGATAACTCTCTCTCTCCCATATCTCTCAGGTCTCTCTCTCCCACCCCCTCTCCCTCTCCCTCTCCCAAGTCTCTCCCTCCCACCCTAACTAGAGAACTCCATCTCTCTCTCTCTCTGGTCTCCCTCTCCCATGCCCTCTCCCTCTCTTAAGTTTCTCACTCCCAACCTAACTAGAGAACTCTTTCTCTCTCTCACCCCTCTCTCTCCATCTCTACCTCTCTTTCAACTCTATCCCTCTCACCCCCACCGCCATCCCCACTCCCACCCCCACCCCCTCTATCAAGTCTCTCCCTCCCACCCTAAGTAGATAACACACTCTCTCTCATGTCACTCCTTCCCACCCCTCCCCCTCTTCTCAAGTATCCCTCCCACCCTAACTAGAGAACTATCTCTCTTTGTCTCTCTCTCTACCCTCTATCTCCCTCCCACTCATCCCTCTCTATTAGTCTCTCCCTCTCTCTCAAGTCTCTAACTCCCACTCCCACTCCCTCTCCCTCTCTTAGGTCTCTCACTCTCACTCACTCCCTCTATCTCTCTCCCCTCTACCCTAAACCCTAAACCCTTAAACCCTCTACTCTTAACCCTCTACCCTCTATCTCTATCAAGTCTCTCCCTCCTATCTCGTCTCCCTCTGTCAATTATCTCTCTCCCCTCTACCCTTAATCATCTACCCTCTACCCTTAACCCTTAAACCCTTAAACCCTCTACCCTCTATCTCTCTCCCAAGCCCTCCCTCTCTCTTTGTCTCAAGTCTATCTCTCTCTCACTCACTCACTCATTATATATCTCTCCCCTCTACCCTTAACCCTTAAACCTCTACCCTAGCTTGCCAATTCGGTGTAATTGGGAATGTAGTGACCTATTTGAAAAAATGGGTCCAAGAAATGGGGTCTCTCAGTGATTTACATCACTGAGAGACCCCATTTCTTGGACCCATTTTTTCAAACAGGCAAGTTAGGTTGCCAATTTCATTGAATTGCCAAACTAGTGGGCCCACTGGCTTGCAAATTCAATGAAATTGGCAATGTAGTGGCCTGTTTGAAAAAATGGGTCCAATAAATGGGGTCTCCCTGTGATTTACATCACCAAGAGACCCCATTTTTTCAAACAAGGCAAGTTAGGTTGTCAATTTCATCGAATTGGCAAGCTAGTGGGCCCTCTACCCTCTATCTCTCTCCCACTCACTCCCTCTCTCTTTGTATCTCTCTCTCAAGTCTCTACCTCCCACCCCCACTCCCTCTCTCAGGTCTCTCTCTCTCTCACTCCCTCTATCTCTCTCCCCTCTACCCTTAACCCTAAACCCTAAACCCTTAAACCTTCTACTCTTAACCCTCTACCCTCTATCTCTCACAATTCTCTCTCTCCTACCCCCTCTCCCTCTCTCAAGTCTCTCACTCACTCACTCCTTCTATCTCTCTCCCCTCTACCCTTAACCCTCTACCCAACTACCCTTAACCCTTAAACCCTCTACCCTTGCTTGCCAATTCAGTGAAATTGGGAATGTAGTGGCCTATTTGAAAAAATGGGGTCTCTCGGTGATTTACATCATTGGGAGACCCTATTCCTTGGACCCATTTTTTCAAACAGGCAAGTTAGGTTGCCAATTTCATCGAATTGGCAACCTAGTGGGCCCATTGAATTGCCAATTTCATCGAAATTGGAAATATAGTGGTATGTTTGAAAAAATAAGTCCGACAAATGGGGTCTCTTGGTGATGTAAATCACCGAGAGACCCCATTTCTCAGACCCATTTTTCAAACAGGCCAAGTTAGGTTGCCAATTTCACCAAATTGGCAAGCTAGTGGGCCCTCTACCCTCTACCCTCTACCCTCTAAGATCCAATGTATAAGGTAGAGGGTTAAGGGTAGAGGGGAGAGAGATAGAGGGAATGAGTGAGAGAGAGAGAGAGACCTGAGAGAGGGAGAGGGGGTAGGAGGGAGAGACTTGAGAGAGAGGGAGGGAGGGAGTAGGAGAGAGATAGAGGGAGGAGGGTTAAGGGCATAGGGTAGAGGGTGGGAGTTTAAGGGTTTAGGGTTTTGGGGTTGGGGTTTAGGCTTTGCAGTAGAGGGGAGAGATGCCTAGAGAGGAGGAGGTATTAGGGAGGAGAGGGTTGAAGAGGGAGGAGAGTGGAAGAGAGAGAGATATAGAGGAGGGAGGGTTCAGGAGTGAAGAGGTGATGAATAGTTTAAGGGTAGAGAGTAGAGAGTTTAAGGGTTAAGGGTTTAGGGTTTAGGGTTTAGGGTAGAGGGTTAAGGGGTTAATATTTTAGGGTTTAAGAGTTAAGGGTATAAAGTAGAGGGTTTAGAGTAGAGGGAAGAGATATAGAGGGAGTGAGTGAGTGAGTGAGAGACTTGAGAGAGGGAGAGGAGGTAGGAGGGAGATACTTGAGAGAGAGAGAGAGGAAGGGAGCAGGAGAGAGATAGAGGGAGGCAAGGTTAAGGGTAGGTAGAGGGTTTAAGGGTTTAGGGTTTAAAGGTTAAGGGTTTAGTTTTTAGGCTTAAGGGAAGAGGGGAGAGAGAGAGTGTGACTGAGAGAGAGAGAGAG